>RJWM01002037.1:0-138236 GCA_004363535.1 Dasyprocta punctata | reverse complement strand
TCACATTGACCAGTACCATAAGGCTACCTTTAAAGGTTCTTGCTCTGGGCTGGAATATTAATTGCCATGGCAGTGCATCTTATCTCATGGTGATCAAAAACTAGGCATTTGACTGAAACTAGGAAAACAAGATACTTTTTAGTTAATAGGCTATTTTTTAGTAACGAAGCTATTTTTTAGTTTGGTAAACAGAATCTTGTCAAACAGAGTCCACTTGAAAGAGATCAAGAAAAACTAAAGAGACTTTAAGTAGCAAAAGACCAGAAACACTGTCCTAGAGATAATAGTCTTACAGAGACATTGAAACTTTCATTCTACCATCCACTCTCCAAATATGCCAGATTATGGAAACTCTATTATAAATAAAATGTGGTGCCTGGTCTCAAGGAGAGTAGTCTCTCTTAAAGGAGTAAACAAACACATAATTCAGCAACAAAATACCTCATGGTACTGAGGATAAGTACAAGACCAGAGTAGGCTTACAGAAGAAAGTGATTTTAAAGTGGCAGTGGGACATGGGCCTAGACATTACATGTTCTGATGCATAAAACATACCAGAATGAATAACTGTTTGATAGGTCAGATTGGGTGTCAAAGCTTCAGTACAGGGTCAGAGGTCATTTTGATCTTATCTGTAGGGAATACATTCTAAGACTCCTATGGATGCCTGAAACATCAGAAAATACCACACCCTGTATATACTATGATTTTTCTATATATACATATCTTGGATAAAGTTTAATTTTACATTAGGCACAGTAAGACACTAATATCCTAATTAACGATAAAATAGAATGATTACAACAATATACTACTAATAAGTTATATGAACGTGATCTCTTAAAATATCTTGTTATACTGTAGCCATCTTTCTTGTGGTGATGCATGTCTATAATCCCAGCATTTTGGGAGGCTGAAGCAGAGGGATGTCAAGTTAAGCCCACGTAGTGCAACTGAATGACTTAAAGAGACCCAGTCTCAGGATAAAAAAATAAAAAAAGGGCTGGGGATGCAGCTTAGTGTAAAGATTGGGTTCAATCCTTACTATCACAAGAAAAGTTCACGCTAGAGACATAGCAACTGCTTCTAAGCTCTGTGAAGTAAGGAAAACTGCTCCACGACATGTCAGTGCATCGAGTAATCTCTGCTGGGGAAAGAAAAGAGGTAAAAAGATTTATTAGCACTTCAATTTTCCTAGTGAGTATTACTGGTTTCATAGGGAAATGCTCCATTTATAGCTCTGAAAAAATGAAGAAATAGTAGAACAGATGAAAAAAAGAAATAGTGAATTAGGCTTTACTTTTAGAAAACAGTCACCTGAGAGCTGTTTACAAAATGACTACCAGGTTGATAAAGTGCTGAGACAAAACTATTGAAAGGGCTTTCACTTACAGGAACATTTAGAGATAAAAAGGTGTCAGTTCAAACTCCTTCACCTAGTTTTACAAAGTAAGGTAAAACAAAATTCAATTAAATTAGAGAAAAAGACCTAAAACATATATACATTATTCCCCCCAAAACCTTTCTATTTTAAAAGAATGCAGAAAAACATTAACTGTTGAACTAACACCTAACTTTGATGATTTGTTTATTAAAACAATGTGTAGCATAGTTTAATTTTCTACTGTTAGACTTGTCAACTTTGCTTTCATGACCTGGAATTGAGCTCTTGGTCAAGAGTGGAAAAACAAAGATGATTACTAGTTATTTTTACTTGCCATTACTTACGATTTGAGATTTAAGTTTAAATATAATACTGTTTACTACATTAAACAGATTTATTCATTTTTCAAAAAATATTCATGTGCCAGGCATTAGAAATACAGCAGTAATCAAGAAAAACAAAAAACAAAACAAAACAAAATCCCTCCAATTTTATGAAACTTATGATCCTGGAAATAATTACCACTTCGCAGAATTAACAGTAAATGATAAAAACTTTACATTACATCGTCAGGGTGGGCCTCTTTGCTACGGTGACATTTAACTGAAACCTGAAGATTGAGGACTCAATCCATGAAGAAGGGGGAAAAAAAGAATACAGTAGGCGGAAACAGATAGTGTAATGCTTGTAAAGTAAGATTAGTCTAGCCTGCTCATGGATAGGAAGAACCAACGTTGTGAAAATGGCCATACTCCCAAAACTGTTATACAGATTTAACACACTCCAGATCAAAAGCCATTAGCATACCTCACAGATCTAGAAAAAACGTTCCAAAAATTCATATAGAACCATAAGAGACCTAAAACGGCAAAGGCAACCTTGGGCAACAAAGGCAAGACAGGAGGCATCACAATCCCTGACTTGAAATTATACTACAAAGCTACTATAATAAAATCAGCATGGTACTGGCAAAAAAACAAACCTGAGGATCAATGGACTAGAACAGAAGATACAAACACAATTACAAACACACTCAGCCACCTTATATTTGACAAAAGGGCCAAACATGTTCACTGGAAGACAGTAGTGTTGGAAAAACTGGCTTTCTACACGCTGAAGACTTAAACTAGATCCATGCCTATCACCATACACTAAACTAAAGTCAAAATGGATCAAAGATCTACATATTAAGACAGAAACACTAAACCTGCTGGAAGACAAAGTAGGAAATCTCAAGGACATAGGGGTAGGCTGAGAGTTCATGAACAAAAACCATACTGCATGGGAAGTACTTTGAAGAATCAACAACTGGGACCTCGTCTTACTAAAAAGTTTTTGCACATCAAAAGAAATCACCAACAGAGTGAAAAGAAAGCTCACAGAAGCCTTATGGGTTTTAGCAAGGAGGTAATATGATCTTCTATGTCATCTTCCAGCACAACTTGGCTCAGCTACTAAGTTTACAATGAATTGATGAATGGCAAGGATGGAAGCGGGCAACCTGGTTAGGAAAACAGCTTTTGTCCAGTAGAAAAATGATGGTGGTCTGGACTAGAATAACTGCAGCCTAGATAGATGTTATACTGGTCAAATCTTTAGAATTTATTGATTTGTGGAACTGTAGATTTGTTAAATGTGAGATTCCTAGATTTCTGGCTCAAGTAACTTGATGGCTGCTATTCTATTTACTGAAAAAATGAAAAAGGAATGTTTGATTAGTGGAAAGAATTCTACTCTGTTTATGTCGTTTGAGATATCCGTTAGGATGGTTTTACACTTAGGATTTTAGGGGAGAATTAAGGAACTGGTGCACTTAGAGCTCTGAAATAAGAGAATTCACTTAGTTGAATGTGGAGAAAACAAATCTGATAGTAAATGCAGTAAAGAGAGCAATCATAACTTGATTTTTCAAACTCAACATACTGCACTAGAAATACTGGGAATTCATTTAGTTCATTCTACCCATGGATAGGAATTAGGAATTAGCACTTCAGAAAAGAACAAAATAGTAATTGCCAGACAAAATAAATCTTCAGTAGCTAAGCATGTCCTTGTAAACAGAGGAATTCATAGTCCTACCTCAGTCATGGTTGTCATTTCATTACGATATTTATCCAATTGATTCTGCAGTTCATTCTGGCTCTCTAGCAGTTGTAAACCGTACTGCGCAGCTGTTAGTCGCTCCTTTTCAACCTCTTTAAGCTTGCTTCGAAGATCTGCAATTATATCTGCCTCCATGTTCTCTTCCTATTTTTAGCCTACAATAGAGGAAATACAACTTATGAACTTACAGAAAAATTCCATGCAATTATATCAATAATAAAAGCAACATATATTCAATACCCTGGCATACAAAAACAGTATTAAGATTTTCTTCCTAGCTTGCAAGTGCTCAAATCTGTGTTCCCATTCTAAGAGCAAGAACTGATTTGATCATTTGTTACTTGATTTGCATTCAAATCAAAAAGAGTACATTCACCTTGCTTCTAAGAAATTCACCATTAGGAAATTATTTGGTCATTGTGTGCTAAGTGTGTATGAATGCTAAGGTACAGCTGGTCTCATAATTGTGCCATTATCCATATAACTGAAATTAAGAGAAGAATGAAATAAATCAAGACCACAACTTAGAGCATAAAGAGACAACTTTAAATAAGCCTCATAAGGTAAATAAAGCAAAGAATATTACAACTAATTTTTACAAGTGTTACCCTTCTGCATATGTTGAATTTGCTTTATTAAAAAAAGTCTCACTACGAGGACATGTAAAACAGAAACCATGTTCAGAGCACTCAAAGGACCTTGTTCTCATTCTAGATTTTCAAGTTAAAACTTAAGCATTATATATAAGACCACTCTAACTCTAACTCTCACTCATCTTCCTTTCTTATTGGCCCCTTCTCTTTCAAACCAAACAAACTCAGCTTTGCCTTCTAAGAGCACCAGGCCATTACTTGGCATTTCTTCACATCTTAAGTCAATGAAGTTATGCATTTAAGTATTTCTTGAATGCCTTACTTGCTGGGCTCCATTCTGGGCATTTCAGATTCCTTAAAGAATATAACTGACAAAAAATTTTCTCCTTCATGTAACTTACCTTCCAAGAAGGGAAGGCGAAGAGTAACCATCAACATATTAATGAAATACGTTAGAAAATGGAAATAAGTAACAACAAAACAAACAGCATAGGGCAAGGGAACTCAAAACAGATGGGTAGTTCAATCAGGAGTCAGAGGTGAGAGAATTAGCTACGTACTTTTTTAGAAGAGTGTTCCAGATGGGAAACCCTAAGGTAGAAAGAAAGCCTAAGAAGTAAACTAGAATTTAGGTCACAGATACAAGGGGGAGTGGTATGTGGTTGTGGTGGCGCATGCCTGTAATCCCAGCACTAGGGAGGCTGAGGAAGGTGGATCACTATGAGTTTAAGGCCAGCCTGGACTACATAGTGAGTTCAAGGCCAGCCTGAATTACATAGCAAGACCCTGTCTCAAAAAAAAACAAAACAAAACAAAAAGTGGGTGTGGGGGCCAGATCAGGTCACCATAAGCAATGCATGGCTTCTACTTTGTGTAAAATAAGAGGTCATTCCAAAGTTTGTAGTAAAGAATCTGATGAAATTTAAAAGGACCACTCCCCTGTTGTGTAGAATAGTCAGGAGGAAACAAGATTTGAGGCAGAGAGATCATGTGAGATGATGTATCAGATTAGGGTGGGAGCATAGTAGACAGGGCAAAATGGCCAGATCTGCATGTATTTTTTAAGGTAAACCCAATATGACTTTGCTGGTAGAAGGAAAGTGGCAAGTGGGAGAAAGGAAAAGAATTTAAAATGCCTCCAAAACTTCTGCCCTCAGTAGTAGTATGGAGTTGCTCTTAGTTGAGGCATTTATATAAACAATGTTTTAAGGAAAAAAATCAGAAATTTATATTTGGGCATGAAAGATATCAAGAAGGCACTTAAAGTATGAGAAGAGGGATTTAGGGTACAGCTATGAATTTCGAAGCTATCAGCACAAGTCCTATCACCAGAAGATGAGTACAATTAAAGACAATAGGATCAAGAACTGAGCCCTGTTTGAACATGGGAACCAAAACAGTGAAATATGCCTGGGAGTTACCAGTGAAGTAGGAGGAAAATTATGAGTGTTGTCCGGGAAATCAATAAACAAAGTTTAAGAAGGTAGGAGTGGTCAATCATCCCAAATCCTCTGCTAAGTCAAATTAGGTCAGAACCAAGAATGCCCAATGGATCTGATACATGGTCACCCCAAGAGTGGTTTTGATGGAAAGGTGGGATGAAGGCATTACTGGAATGAGTCTGAGAAAGACTAATATGAGATTAAAGGGACAGCATATGGTTTAGCTGCAAAGAGCAGATAAATGGAGCTGTAGCTAGAAAAGTAAAGGCAGGTTTTTTTTTTTAATTTTAAGATGGAAATATAACAGTGTGTTTGTACATCATCAGATAAATCCAAAAGAAAAATTGATGATACAGGAGACAAGAAATGCGATTAAAGACAAGGAAATCTAATGTATAGGGAGTGAAACATGGATATTTCATTCAAAATAAGGAAAAGCAAAGCATTCAAGTACAAATAACTACGTAGAAGGGTTGATAAGTAAGTAGAGTGGTGGAAAAATGTTTAAGTCATTGTCTAAATATTTCAACTTATCACTGAACTAGGAGGCTTGCTTTTTTTTTTTTTTTTTTTTTTAACTGGGAACAAACATGAGGGAGGAGATACAGGGGTTTAGGAGAGGAAAAAAAAGTACCACAGTTTATCAAGGCCTTGTATTTACTACTTCAAAGCATAAGACTTTAAAAAAAATTTTTTTGAGCCAGTATACTACAGAACCAACCAACTGTTCCACTGTTAGTAACTTATCTGAGTATCCACCACTTGCCAAGCCAAGAGTTTCAAATACATTACCTCCTTCAATTCGCTAAATAATCCTAAATGTAAAGAACACCATCATTTCCATCTACCAAAGCAAAAATGGAGTTAACCTGAAGGCATTCCACTGGGGAATATGCAAGAAAACTCAAATGTCAGTTCTTATTCATTCAGAAGATTTACTTAAATTTCTATTGTGTCAGATATTGCGCTAGTGCTGAAGAAATCACGAGAGGATATGACTGTCTTCCTGAATCTTAGCCTATTAATACAAAGGTGTTAAATAACTGAGTTGTAAAGCTGCAAATGTGAAGAGCAAAAGGGATGTATTGTGCTACCTGAGCCTATAAAACGGGAGAAACGTCCCAATCTCCTGGGTTCAGAGGGTGGCGCAGGGTAGGAAAGAACATAGACAAGAGGGATTTTCCTGCAGAAGTGACTTTTCATCTGAGATCAAAAGATGAGAAAGAGTTCTTCTATCAACCTACAAAGAAAGATAGCCATGGCTAAACAAGTGAGTAATATGTGCCCAAGGCTCTGAGTACATGATTTTGCAAACCTCTCAACAGCCTTTATAAGGTTGAAAGTATTTCCCCATTTTAATATGTGCAATCTTAGGCACAGAAAGACTGAGTAACACACCCAGGCTTACCAACTACTAAAACGCTGAGACGGAATCAGAGTCTAGCACCACCTCCCTAGTGCACTAACCCCTGTTTTTGTCTTTCAAAGCACAGCAAATATAAAGCATAATAGAAGACAGGAAGCGCTGGGAATCAACCTGCCTCAGTTCTTATCCCACCTCTACCATTCACTGGCTGCACGAATTTTAACAAGTTATTTAACGTTTCGTTTCATAACCCTTAAAGCAAGGAGGGCGACATCTAAGGTGGTTGTGGAAAACAGTAAAACTGATCAAAGTACTATATCTAGGCCAGAATCTGACACACGGGTAAGGCAGCTGAGTTCGACAGAAACATAACGCGAGTCACATAGGTAATTTATAATTTCCTAGGTGTCACAGTAAAAAAAAAAAAAAAAACATAAAAAAATGAGTCTTCAGCACTCGGCAGGCTGAGGTAGATGGAGCGTTGTGAGTTCGAGGCCGGCCTGAACTACATAGTGCGACCCTGTCTCAAAAAACTAGGAGCGGGAGTTTGGCTCAGCGGCTTAAGTGCCTGCCTGGTAGGCGCGAGGTTGAGAGTTTGCCCCCGGTGCCACAAAAAAAAAAAAAAAAAAAAAAAAAAAAAAAAAAAAAAAAAAAGAAAAAAAGAAAAAAAAAGTCTTTAACAATTTATTTAACCCTAATGAATCCAAAATATTATAATTTCAACCCGTAATCATTACAAAAGTTGAGGCAGTACATTTTGGATATTGTCTTTAAATCCGGTTTGAATTTGACATTTGCAGCATTTAATTCGGGTTGCCACAGTGCCCAGAGACTACCTTACTGGACGACGCAGATACAGTGATTATCAGCCCGAGGCTCAAGCTGCCGACCATATCCAGAATCCCGGAAGGCAGCCAGAAGGTCCATCGCAAGCCTGAGGCCGGCAAGGAAACTGATTTATAAAAATTCAAGGTTCCGGGAGAGAAAGTTCCGACTAAGGATCCACCGAGACCCAGGCCCCAGGATTATGAAGGCCCTGCTCAACCTCGCCCTCACCCACCCACCCTCTCCACAACCACCCCAGCAGGCCTTTAGCCCTCACCTCTCTCCTCACTCCTTTCTCTAGCTGCTGTAGCCTGTGGCTCCCGGTAAGAGTTTAGAAAGCCCAGATTCGCTAACTTTACCTCACCAGCGAAACATCCTCCCATTCATTTCGCTAGTCTCGGGTAAGCGCCAGGGATTTTTGAATGCAGTTCCCGCGAGAACCAGCACTTACCACGAGACGCTCCGCCCCAGTGGCTCTTGGAAGAAAAACATTAAAACCCTCCGCTGGAGTGCCCCGCCTACTACAGCGATTGCGCATGCCCAAGTGACGGCCATTGGTTTGGCGCAGGCGTAGACCGTAGAGCTTGTCTTCTGGTCCGTCCTGTTTACAAAGGGTTGTCTTCTTGGGCGTCTTTATTTGGGGTTTTGTTGGTTTGTTGTTTGCGATAGGGCTTTCTGGAGGAACAGCGTCACTAGGTCGGCGAGTACAGAATCACCGTCGACCGGTGCCGTTGTATCAGCCTTGTCCACGCTGCTAGGAGATTGGCCGGCACAATCTCTGAAGCCTTTCCCTTTGGTCGCTTAGGAGTCCAAGGAACCTGAGTGCCTAAAAGCCTTATATGACAGAATCACAGTGACCGTTATGGAACAGGATAACAGTTACTATGGCATTTAGTGTGTGCACCTTGTACCGGTACAGTGCTGAATTTTACATGAATCGTCTCATTAAAGCCCATAAGCTCTTAAGAGGTGGCCATCAGGAATCCTCGTTTTCCACAGAGGAAAACAAAACCCCAAGACGAAAAGTGACTTGTCCTAGTGATAACTATAGAATTTGAACTAATACAGTCTGACTCTAGAGTCCAGGCTCTCGAGTGTGAGTGTGTTTAATATTTTGTAAACCTGATGTCCGTTCAAGCAAAGAGTAATAGCTAACAGTCAGTGAGCATAACCCAGTCCCGGGAACTGTGGATCCTGTTCTGCGCCCATCTTTGCCTGTTTGAGGACTTGGTGCTACCTCCCTTTCTTGCTCATTCTGTTTTTTTCTTCTTTATTGTGCTGCGACCCACGTGGCTCCTGAGGTTCCTGGGGTGATGGACCAGAGAGGATGAGAAAAGTAAAGACAGAGAGAAAGCTGGAATCAGGTGGAGCCCTTATCCTCCTAATCGGAGGAAAGGAACTGCTCAACCAATGTTGGGCGTTTACTTATATACAGGGAAGGATGACGTCAATTTCAGCCCCTCTGCCTAGCAACCTAGCCTGGATTGTTTAGGAGCCTCCTGTTGCTGGGTTGTAGGAGCATTTTTCACTTGGTTGACCCAGGTGCTGTTTGTTACTTTGGTAAGTTCACGTGTGGGTGATTTTCCAGCTTTAAAGGCTCTCTACACTATTGGATCTTCCTTAGCAACAGGTAAAGGTGTGATAATGACTTCCATTGCAAAACAAACAAACAAACAGCTAACTTCTCTGATCCCAATCAGCCAGAGATCCATTTGTTTGCTTCAATTTATAACAAAATACCTGGGAAAAAATGCACTCACTGTCTCCATTTTCTTACCTTTCCCCTCCTTCCCTCGCTTCACGTGGGGTTTAGTCCGAACCAGTACAGTGAAATGGTTCTTCTCAAGGTCACCATCGGTTTTATTGTTGTTGTTGTTGTTGCTGAAGATTGAGCTCAGAGCCATGTGGATGCTAAGTACATGCTCTACCACTCAACTACATCACCACTCACCAATGCTTTTTATCTTGTAAAATCCACTAGTCGATATCTAGTCCTCTCTTTGCCTGACATTTGCAGTGTTGATAATTTTCACTGAGTTTTTAGTTTATGTCTAGGGATGCCACACGCTTCTTGATTTCTTCTTAGTTTCTTGACAGAGATAGACCAGATTGTAAAGGATTTATCTAGGTTTTAAAATATGCAACAGTGAGGCCTTCAAGCAGACCTATCTGGGGCTGAAATGAGCCAAATGTTCAATCATTTGTAATCACCTCCATGCTTTCAGATAAATAAAACAAATTAAAATTTTCCTATCATTTAGCAAAGATTCCTCAATTCAAGAGTCAGGAAGACATCTCACCTAAGCCAGTCATGACCAGCTAAAATAAAGTAATCTAAAATCTTTCTGAATTTTTTCTCCTTTGTCTCAAGAGAAGGAAAATCCTACATTATCATTCACATTTTTCCAATTCTATTTTTTAGAATACCCCCTTTTATTTTTTACTATATTTTTGTAATACATAATAATTATATTCCTTTGGAGAATTGGTACATGTTCATATCACATTTTAGAGATTTTTATTACTCCCCTCAATTTTCCCCATTTTCCTACAGATCCTCTCACATCTGCACAGGGTCTCCCTGTTTCCTGCCACCTCTCTATCATTTTGCTCTTTAAATTATTATATTTTGGGTCCATCAGAGAAACCATGTAGCTACTTTCTGTGTCTGATTTATTTCACTTAGTATTATGGTCCCAGGATCCATCTCTTAATATATATATGGATAAATATATCCATATATATCTATCTCTTCTTATATATACATATATATCCATCCCTTCATATATATATCCATCTCTTCATATATATAGCTATATGTATATGTATCTATACATGGTACTAGCTGAGTGATCATAATGTACTAGGCATAATGGAAGGAACTCAAAGGTGTGATCAATTAACTGTACTATCTGGAAGATGTTCCAGCATTAGTAGAGGATTTAAAAATGTATATAACTACAGGGCTATATATAAGTACTATCTGGACAGTATATTCCCTATACTAAAGGAATTATGTAAAGGGAGAAGTCTGTTTTGTGTAAGTATTCCTCTAGAACTTCACAGTTCAGGCAGCCACTTCAGAGAGAGCTCTGAAAGTAGTTCAGGTAAAGCTTTGAAGGATTTCAGTGCTAAAAGAGAGCACATTCAAGAGAGAAGGAAAGCATTAGCTAAGTCACACAAGATACCAATATCATAATTGATGAATAAGATTTGGAGGAGGTCATTGATTTGTGCTAGATTACTGGGTCAAATAAGCTAGCCCAATATGGAATAATTCATGATGAATACCAAACAAATAACTGAGCCTCGGTTTCTGCAGCTGAGCTTCAGGCAATTGTAGGTGGCCAACTGATTCAAATCAAGATGTTGAACTATAACCTATCAAGCTGTCTCTGTGCCGCAGTTTTATATTCTATCCATAAGTACTGCTTGGGCAGTTTCTGGCAGGAGCTCTTTAAATCTCTTCTTGTTCTAAGGTTTGATTTAAGAATTGAAAGTCAGTACTAATTAAGATATTTAAGTTTGTTGTAATTGTCTTTTTGACATAAGGTCATTCTTTAAAATAGTCTGGATATCGTGCTGTTGATACTATCACTAAACACTGGATGTCACAAATGAAATATAGATTATTTCTTTTTCTTAGGTTAACTTATCCTTTTCATTCATGGTTCCAGGTATAGATCCCATATCCAAATGATGTTCACCTACCATATTCTAAATACCAAAAGGTCAAAAGAGAAAAACAAAATATACCTTATATCTGTCATTTTGAATTTACATAATGAGAAACAGGGCAATACCTCCCCATACAATAGTGGATTCACCAGGCATGGGAAGGGTCTCTAAATGTTGAAAAACAACAAAAAACCCACCATGATCCCTCCATTGATTCCTAATGTTATAACTCTTCAAAACTGGGATAGCTTGCTGTAGTAAACTTGTCATCTTTCTTTTGTTGTGACTATTTTAATCCATTTAGTTATGAGAAATGGTGCAGAAAGGAGTGTTGCACTGAAATGAAAGACTGTATTTATTTTGACATAAACTTATTAAATAATTATTTTTGGTACTAGTCATGAAGACTGTAATCAAGCAGCTTAGAGTTTAGTAGAAGAGGCATTTGCCAAACAATAAACTCTTGCTGAGAAGATGGCCTAGTTTTTCTTTTTCTTTCACATTTAGTAGAGTTATAAGCTAGTCTTCATTGAGCTCTAGCAAAAACAACTTCAGGACACTGATGCAAAGACTCTGGAAATAAGAACTAGATCAATTAATAAAATCCTATGATTCCCATGACATGCTAGGAGATGAAGTTCTGAAAATCACACTGAACGTTGTGGTCATTGAAGCTTGTGCAATGACTGAGACAGAGAAGAGACTTAGGGAGAAAGAAGAGATTCAAGATTTGAAATTTACCTATTTCATGCAATAGGAGGAGAATAAGATTCCTTTGACAAGAGAAACAAAACAGCCATCTGAGAAGAGACAAGGAAACTGAATTGTCACAACTTCCACTATGGTGTTTAGATATCAGAATAAGTAATTATGCAAGGCAGATTTGGCTGCCTAATAGTAATAACAATAATGAACCTAGTCTGTTTTCTCCTGATTCTGCAATGTGTAGCACCACCTTTAACTCTTAATGAGACCTATTTTTTGAGAATATTACTATATTCTCAAAAGCAATAAAAACAGTATTACTTTATTATTTTTCTCTCTAAATAGATGAAGTCCTCACCCGGAACAAAGGTGTACCATCTCAGTATGGTGAACATTTATTTGTTAATTTCCCAGCATCGATGTCTACCATTTATCTTGCCAAAAGCTTATTATTATTTGAGTAATTCATTTTTCCTTCCACTTTCAGCTACATGGAGATTTTACAATTTGATTCTATTCTTCAGCTCTATCGTACTTGATTTGAAGATGAATATGTGATTAAATCCAAATCAATGAAATTTTTCACTGTGACTGCTGAAAAAATGTATTTTAATTCCCTCTGTTATGGACCAAACTGTATTCTTACAAACTGAAATGCAAACACTGGGCCTTTGTGTTAAGTTGGATTATCAACTTGATTGGCTTGGTAGCCACCCAGGGGATTATAAAGAACACTTCTGTATGTGTCTGTGTGGGTCATGGAGGTGTGACCTTGGTGCCTATATCAAACATAGTCCCTCACCCATTTTCCTCTGGCTCTATTCCCCTGCTCTCCTTTCTGGTTGCCATGAACTAAGCAGTTCTACTCTTCTGTAGACTTCTACTATGATGTTTCTGCCTTGGAACTCATCAATTATGGACTGAATACCCCGTAATTGTGAGCCAAACTAAATCTCTTTAATATAGGTGTCAGGTACTATCAATGGGAATAATATACCCTTTAAGGCTAAATGTGGTCATAAGTGTGGGGCCCGAACTGATAAAAGTGGTGTCCTTATAAGAAGAGGAAGAGAAAAAAATATGTCTCTATTTCCCTTTCTCTGTCTTTGTCTCTCTGTCTCTCTGTCTCTCTGTATCTCTCTATCTCTGTTTCTTTCTCTCTCTCTGTCTCTCTCTCTCCCTGTGTACACAAAAGGAGACTATATGAGGACACAGTAGGAAAGAGAGGCAAATGGTCTACAAGAAAAAGAGAGAGTCCTTCCTAGAAAACAACCTTGACGATACCTGATCTTGGACTTCTAGCCTCCAGAACTGTTAGAAAATAAATACGATATGTTGTTAAGTCACCCAGTTTGATATTTTATTATGGTTGCTTGAACAGACTAATCCATCCCCTGTCATTAAACTTTGTAACCTAATGCCTCCAGCTGCCATCTTGGGTTTGTGAAGGAAAAGTCAGTTTGAGAATGGAATCAAAAGCAAAGATGACAAATAGGGAGGTAGAAGAGAGTCCTGATCATCCCACTTGAACCCAGAATGATGCCTTTCAAGATGCTAGCAATATTCCTACACTGTTTAGTTCCTGCTCACCCACCTTTGATATGTAGTTTCTTTTGCTTTCAACATAAAGTGTTCTAACTAATATACTCAATAATACTTGTGTTTGAACTTGAGTGAGCTAAGCTTGTTGAGTTTCCATTCTACATTTAAGATTTTATGAGCTTAACAAAGCAATATGCCTAGGTTAAATGAAAAGGTTTCTCCTAAATTAAGAAGCCTTGTGAATAATGGAGGAAAATAAGGGTTAAGATAGCTAGAGTAGATTCCCCTACTTTACCCCACTTCAGATTACCCACCTTATAGCACTTTAAAAACTTTTTTCAGGTAATTTTATTACTTAAATCAGTTAAAATTAACACTGCATTCTTATATGTTATGGTTTTTACTTGCAAAGAACAGTACTACCCCTTTTAAAATATGTGCACATATAAAAAAACAGCAGGGCACTAATTTCCACAACTATTTACAAGATTGCAGTAGTTATTTATGACTTCCTACTTTTCAGTACCCATTACACATTCCTTTTGTTTTCTGATAGTACTGCAACTAATTGGGGCTCTATATGCAGTAGAATGACCCCAAATCTTCATTGTTGAATAAAATATATTCACTAGTTATGAATTATGTCAATCCTTACTCTGTTGGCTTACATTTATTTAGTTCAGATCATAGAAGGATGGAGTGCAATTTAAGATTTTAAGTCTTAAAAGTCTTCTTGAGGGCACAAAACTATCACTGTGTGTGTGTGTGTGTGTGTGTGTGTGTGTGTGTGAATTCAGTAGAAAAAATAGGTGGTGGCCACTTTGATGTCCTACTTCTTAGCTTATTGAATTAGTTTTTTATTTTATTTATTTGGTGCCGGGGTTTGAACTCATGACATTTTGCTTGCCAGGCAGGTGCTTACGCTGCTGAGCTAAATCCCCAGCCCCTGAATTTTATTTCTATAAAAAAAATTTGAGAGTACATACAATAGTCAGGGAAAGGGATAAATCATCGTCCCTAGATAAGGAGTTGGATACACCTGTTCAGCAATTCAACCCATGCACTGTATCTGCCTGTTGCCACTAGGTGACAGTCTTTACAAATATTTTATATGAAGGGACCATCTTTTTTGACATAGAAGTTAGATTCTTTTGGGAGAGGTGATTGCTTGCTAGTTTTAGTTAGATTACACCCACAGTGAGCTTTTTGTATCATTTAAAGTTCTAAAAGTTTCACCATCACTGGATTAGCCAAATGCATATATTTTTCATGACTAGCATGCTTTGTCATTCGAGACCATAGTTATTCTTCATCTGGAATACTCTTTCTCTGCTTCATTTGTCTCACCCTTTTCTCTGTAAAGAGTCTATGACAAATGGCTTTAAATATTATATATGAACTGAGCACAACTACACATGCCTGTAATCCCAGCTGCCCATAAATTTGTGGCAGGAGGATCATGCATTCAAGGCCAGTCTGGGCAACTTAGTGACATCATCTCGAAATAAAGGGGCCTGTGGATACAACTAAAAGGTTAAGCACTTCCCAGCAACATGAATAAGGCCTTGAATTCAATCCCCAGAGCCACAATACACACATACATACATGTTCTGGATGCATCATCTGGGTCTAACTACAGGATCTGTTACTTCCTAGCTGTGGTTACTTTTAACCAGCTAATTGCACTTTCTAAGGCTGAGTTTCTCTATGTATAAGGAGAGATAATGAAAGCACCAAATTTAATCGAGAGTAATGAGGCTTAAATGAGCTTTTAATACACTTTTAGCATAATGTCACTAAATGTTACTCATTATAATCAAGAGCATTTTCTCAGCTCTAATGTCACTCACTCTGATCACTTTTTGGGCCTTCTAGACTAGGGCTTGTCCCTTGCCTACAGTTCACTGCACCCTGTGCTTTTCCTTCCTAACACTTATAATAGTTTGTAGTAATTGAAGTTTGCCTTCCTCATTAAACAGTAAGCTCTTCGAAGATGAAAAAGGGCTACATGTATTTTTGTCTACTGTATTTTCTCCCAGAAAGAGTCATAGAATCTGTGACATATGAGGGCTTCTAAAGTTAAATTTGAAGAATGAATTTAAAAAGCACATTCAAATCCCTATTATTGAATGCAGTTCATTAATTTAAAATAGGAATCCATAAACTCTCAGATATGAGATGTCAAAATAACTGGTAAGAAAATTATTATTCTTAATCCTGAGTGGGATAAATTGTCTCTGGGACTATACACTGAGTGAGTACTTTGGGGGCATTTCATACATTCTGTAGTTTTAATCACATCATTCAAGTGATATGCTTCTCACTTGAAAAAATATGCTTATTTTTTCATTGGCAAATTTATGCATTGATGTTATATTTGTTACTTAAGCATGTTATTTTAATTTTTTTTTTTGGTAATGAAACCTCACACACGCAAGGTAATTGCTCTACCACTGTGCTGCTAGACCTTTAGCCCCCTTCAATCATTTAAGATGTACTAGAGAACTTGGTATAAAAAGCAGCTCAACTGGAAAGGCCTGTAAGGCAAGGAATCCTTAACTAAAGTAAATCACTTTGTGTGCATACTGAGTTATGCATAGTAAGTTTTCTTAGAAGAACAGCTACACTGAATGAACACGGACTTTTAAAACCCATGTTTTCCTCATGTTTTACTAGGTCATGGATAGGTTTATTTATATCCTGCAAAATAAACATAACACATGTTGTCTTGTTAATTTTCCCAGCTAGAAAAAGAGTCTACAATTTCAATAATTCTTAAAGTTCCCAGTTCTGAAATGGCTGACTTCTTAACTATGAAGAATATCCAAAAGCACAGTATGAGAAATGTTAGAAAAATGTTAGTTCACTTCCATAAGATAATTTTGTGTTTCCAAAGTTTTCTCAAAGTCCGAGAAATAAGAAAGTGTCTGGAGAGCTTGACATACTCAATGCAGACAGTCACAGCTCCATCTCTTTCTCCCATGCTGGTAAAACTTCAGGCAGTCCTGGTCATAGATGTGCTCCTTTCTTTGCACTCACCACTGTTTATTGGTTCTGCTCAGTTCTTTGCTGCCTGGCAGGATGTTGGGTCCCAGGCTTTTTCACAAATGAATCCCATTAACCCACCCACAATGTACTACATGCTGCTGGCGTATTTAGCCACTTTTGATATATTGGTCAGTCTTGTGAAATACTTCCCTGAAATGAAGTTCTGGAACTCATCAGGTGTCTTCTCTGACAGCCATATCTTCCTCTGGCTCTCAGATTTCCCAAACAGCCGGGGTGAGGCCCATATCCTCCCACAAAGCATGCTTCTTTCGAAATTCAGATCTATGGGCTTTGGCACTGAAGTAGTATTCTTTCATTCTCACGGACTGTGTTAGATCAAGGCTGAATAATCTCTTAGGGGTGAGTAACCTCTGAAATGTTGGTGGACGAACAGTTCCAGGGATCAGTGTGCATTTAGCAATTAGCAAGAAAGGTCAGGGTCCCCTATGACTACACTTGAATTCACAAGGTTCACATTATATTTTTGCCTTCTTATGAATCTAAAGTCTGAAGGTTGACATCACCCTTTCTCCTCATGTCAATCAACTTGTGCATGGAGCAATCTCTGTATAAGAACAAAGTATGGCTTCTGAGTTACATTGGTGTGCAGTTATTGTTATTATTAAATAGTTACCGATTGCTTAACAACCGGGACACATTTTGAGAGATACATCATTAAGTAATCTTTGTGATTGTGTGAACACCACAGAGTATACTTAGCTCAACCTGATGGTCTAGGTCTGTCACTCTATGTGACTTCTTAACGCGAAAGGACGGATGACACTGTTGACAGCCTAACATGGCATACTACTGATAGCATTTTAAAAGCCTCCCATTTTTATCCATTTTTTTATAAGGAGGAGTACACTATAAAATCACAATAGAAAGTATGGCATAGTACATACATAAACCAGTAGCAAGATCATTCTTTATTAAATATTTGTTACATGTGTTACTAAATATTTGTTATTATTAAATATTACACACTGTACATAATTGTATGTGTTATACTTTTATATAACTGGCAGAGCTGTAGGTTTATCTATGTCAGTGTCTCCACAAACACACGATTAATATGTCACACTGATTTTATGATCAATTATGACATCACTTGGTGATTGGGACTTTTTTCTTCCTTATAATCTTATGGGAATATTGCATACATGTCCTTCTCCATCATTGACCAAAACAATGTTTTGCAACCCATGACAATGTATGACTGACATAAAAGAGTTATGGAAGAGTCTCGTGTGACTGTCATTCTCTCATCTACACAATTTCTGCAAAGAGATCAATTGGCATCCTAAACAGAGCCAGAGTGATATTCTTGAAAACAACATCCCATTCATAAGCTTTAAATCTCCAAGCCAACATGGAAAAAATAGGTTTAAAAAGTAACAACGAATTTATTTTAGAGTATGGTTGAAAGGTCAGATTTCATTCCGGTTCAACAAAAGTAACTAGTGCTGTTCTCATCCTTAGAAGAGTGATTTCCAGACCTTGTTCTACTTTAGAAACACCTGAGGATTTTTTTTTTTACAAATCCTAATGCCTGCGCTGTATCCAGCACTAATTAAATTAAAATGTCTGAGTCTGGGTGCTAGGCATCAGTAATTATCTCAAAATCTCCAGGTGAAATCACTGTGCAGAAAAGTTTAGGAACCTTGAGTTCAACGAAGGATACACTCTCTACCACATTTTGGGTCATCTTTGCCTCCGTAGTTTACTGGTTCTCAGCCTGACTGATCATTAGAAAAATTCAGCATGTTAAAAAGCTCCCATTCTGATACATTAGGTCTGGTGTAAGCATCCAAAATGTTTAGCTATTCTCCAAGTGACTCTAATGTGCAGCCATGGTAAAGAATCATCGGATGAGCTGATCATATAAAGAGGTAGGATACTGTGAATACCTTAGCTTTGCTTTCTCAGCAGTTAAGAGGTTTATTCACTGTTAAAATTTCTATTCATTGGCTTTGCTGAATTTTCTTTTTTGTTCATAAGGCTTTAAAGTCCAACTATTTTTCTGAATGTGTTGGTAGTAGTGTTGCTCGATAAAATACAGGATTCTCAGTTATTTCCTGCTTATCCAAGTTTCAAACTTAACAGGCAGGCTGTATTTTTATTTTTTCTGTCTGGTGACACTAAGTCATCTATCCTTGAGACATCCAGTAGGTGAATTTGTACCAGGGCTTGGGATTCATCTTTTAGCTTTTCCCCCTGCTAGTTGCAGTCGTGGTAGATAAGACATGGTTTGCAGTCTCCCCTCAGGGGTTGAGCTGTGTGTATCATGCACCGGGCTTTGGATTCAATCTGCAATACACACAACCACAGAGTATGCCAAGTGAGCTAAGAAGATCAACTTTTTTCCTTTGCTGAGGGTCACTGTGAGACTAGCATGAGAGAAGGGCAGAGCAGGGGTGTCCCTGTGTGAGTAGACAGGATACCAAAACGGGGAAGATTCTAGGAGGCTTCGGTTCCAGAAACTTCAGTTCTATGATTGCAAGGGGGTCTCATCTTGCCATTTAGTGCCTCTTCTATGGCTTCAGATTTGATTTTTCTTTTTTTGTTTTTATGTACATTGTACTATCTTCTTCATCTATCTGAATATCAGAAGCCTACTGCCTTGGCTGCAATTGAGGTAGTTCCCAGTTCTTACAGCCCACTGAGTCTGAACTGATGGAAACTCCCAAAGCTCATGACAATTGTAGAAAAACCCCCAACCTCAGGAGGCTTCCTAGGTATTCTCGATGCCTTTCAACCTCAGGCTTGAAGGATTGTTCACATTAGCTCATTCCTTGAAATTTCTTTCTTCCCTAACATTTCATATAGGCCCTGCACTGTAAAAAAAAGTCATGGTGAATGTATTTCTTGGCTGACAGCAGACTCTATGCAAAGGGAAAAAGCACTGGGGTTTCATAACAATTCCCCAAAAGCAGGTGTTTTAATGATAGCTCCAAATTGGAATCTGACATTTTCATGAACAGCAAAACTCTTGAGGTTCCCCATTCCCCATAATTTCTCCCAAGGAGGAGATAGGCAAACAAGTAAAATGTTGAATCCCTCACTGTCAGTCTATGCTTACTAATGGAAGGAGGTGAAACAGGTGAAATACATTAACTTTTAACCTGGTAACAATGAATTTTTTCACTAAGCATTAGCTATTTAAAAGGGAAATACACGCTGGCAGCAAGCAGACAAGACAAAGGGTGAGAGGAGGGAGCTGAAGCTGGCCTGCATCATGGAACATATTAGCAAGCCAGCTGGGCCCACTTTGCACAGATGTTTTTATAGGAACGAGAGGGGGGTGCATTGGCTAAATGGTGGAATAGATCTTTCAGCTGTGCTTTTCCTTGCTTACGTGGCTGGAGGAGGGTGCCAGAGGCTATGGGACAATTTCTCAATCCAAATTCAAGGAAATTGCGTAGGCTGATGATAAAACTTTTTATCAAGCTCGTATAAAAGAAGACACCAACTCTGGAAAGTGAAGAGTTGCATGTTTATTCACATCTGAATAAAGCAATCCAGTCACATTAGCTTTTTATTCATAGATAAACCAATTTGAAGGTTTGGAGAAAATACTTCCAAAATACATCCTCTTGCAAGCAAATATTGAAGTTATTTTAGTGCAATGTAGAGCTCCTTTCCATGATTTTGCCTGGCCTTTCACTTTCTGCTTGAATGTGTCAGTAGTACATCTATGTAACATGTGTTACAGAAAGTAGAGGAAGTTGGTATCATTATGTAAGTTGCAGGTATGCAAAATAGCAGCCTACCACTATTTTGCTTGGCCCACAAAATTAGAGTCAAAATTAGAAACTTGGAAATACACACACAGAGAATCTGGATTGGCAGTTTCTTTTGAAAAAAATCAAAAGATTTTGTTAACCTATGCCCTTATTTCTAATGTCAATAATCCACTGGATCTTTGTGTTGTGCTAGATAACTTTTTCTACTTCACCATCAAGTCTGTCATTTTATTATTAGGTATGCTCAGTCAGTGAAGTGGGTCAGATCATAAGGAGATAATTATATTACTTATGTGTATGGTTCCTGTATGCATTTGAATTTACCATCTATGCCACTAGGCGAGATTGGATTACAGTACAGTATTGCTCCATTGTCCTCCAAGCTGATTCTCTGATATTTTTATACAAATAGAGTTTTTAATATGGTTATTGATTATCTGATACTTGGCTTGAGGGAAGAACTCAATTATATTGCAGCTTTAAAAGTCATTCCTGTCGTATTTCAATGTAGTCTGCTTAGAGCATGAATGAATTCATGACCAACAGAATAACTCTTAATGTCGATTTCTTCTTTGACTATATTTTGATTGATGGAGAATTAAAGAAATCATTTAGGTAAATGAAAATGTAATTAGCAATTTGAATATTCAAAAGTAGTTGCTAGTACAGGTAAAAATCTAGCAAAGAAGGGCTCAAGTTTAACACTAGAAGAGACCTTAGAGATAAAATCTGGTTTGATTATTTTATAAACAAAACTGAACTTAATAGCAGTATGATGATTTACTCTTATGCACAGTAGGTGTTAGTGTCAGAGCTGGAACCCAAGGCCATCTCTTGAATTTAACCATGGCCAATGTTATTTCCATTACCCTCAATGGCCTCCAATTATAGAATAGATACAGTTTTTCATGTTTATTTCTCAGTTTTTATTGCTGTTCATTAACTTATTCCAATAAACTTTATGACAACTATAGCATTGTCATAACTCTATTGTATAAGCATCAGAAGGATTTGTGATGACATTATACATAATTTCATAAGCCCTTCTCTTGAACATAGGAGGATGATCCTGAATAAAGCAAAATTTTTAATATTTCAAAAAAGGGAGCTTCAAAATCAACAAGAAATGCTAACAGTAGCTGTCTTTTCATGACTCTCGATGCTTTCCCCGATTACTTACTTCCATTATCTGTGTATTCAAGTATTCCATAATGAATCTATATCACTTTAGTAATCGTTAGAATTTTTCAAGCAGCTATGTAAAAGAAACAAATGCAAATCAAGTCTGATAAAGGCATGAAGCATTTATTTAAAATTAAATGTTCTCACACCTCATTCATTTCTATGAGTGGGATGTAAAGACCATTTCCTGTGCCTCAAGTGTGCACACACAAAAAGAAAAGGGTTTGACACTTTCCCACAGTAAAAGAAAAATATCTGGTGACTGTGACTGCAATGGGTATGTGCTGAGAGTTGTGACCCAGAGCACATTCCAGGCTGAGTAGCACTGATTTTAAAATTTAAAAACCCAGCCATTCCAATTCATTTAATTATGATCCTCTAACAGTGTCAGGTAGTAGACTTAGCCCAATACTCTGGTATGGGTTTTTATTTTCTCTGAAATTCTGAAAGTTAAGGAGAATTCTTACCTTGTCTAGTTGTAGAGAGCTGAAAGGAAAATCAACACCACACCCAGTGTCTCTCCTGAAGGCAACAGCTGGTGTGGTTACCAGGAGAAGAGTGGCCTTGGATGGGAAGGGAAAATACTCCTTTATAAATAATGTGTTTTTATGACTCTGGTTCCTAGGAAACCTGATACATGTACTGCACCTATAAGTATTTGGGGTCAAGTTCTAAATGTGTTTTTATTAAATATTTGACTATTTTATGTGCTATTGTAATTGACTGAGTCTGAGACCTGGGTGATTAAGGAGTTTGTCTGTAAGGAGCTTGCTTCTTTTCTTACTTCTTCTGTCTTCTCTCTCCCTGTCTCTGTACACACACACACACACACACACACACACACACAAATAAAACATAGATCTTTACATATACAGAGTCTGCAAAAAGGTGTAGAAGCATATACATACTTCAGCAGTTCGCCATACTAATAAATGTTTAAAAACTCACAGCCATCACTTCAAGCATCTCTTGTAATTGTAGAGACCAAAGGTGACTTGTGTTAGTCTCATGATATCTCCATAAATTTAGTATTAAGATATTTATACAAGTTTTTCCTTTCCTGATGTACATAGTTTTGATGGACTCTGTATATGTGTATATACATATGCATACATACATTTGTATGCCAAGTTTTGTAATTAGTTGATTACACTTTCTCATTCTCCTTTACTTTGTTTTCTTAAGAAAGTAAAGCATTAGAAAACATTGTGCAACTCAATGTCAATCCATCAATTAATATCTTCACTCCTTTAATAGCACCCTAAGAAGCTAGAATGCTTGGGAAGATACTATGAATAAGTAGCTACATGTTTGGCATAGGCGAGGAAGGTACTAATTACTTCTTCTGTGTCATGGAAAGGACACAAGCCCATCTTATAAAAGAATATCTTAAAGCCCCAGAAAAATAGCATCAAATCCCAATAAAATATTATGTCAGGGTTTTTTCTCCCCTAATATATCAGCAGTTAACTCTTAGAGGGAGTGCTCCATTTTTACATTTTTGGCATGTTTCTACATATCATCACCTCATTCACACACATGCACACACACACATCCTTACCCCTAATCCACATCTCTAGACCACTGTTACAGTTGGGATTGGCATAGCTTCTATGAAGAAAAATGGGGTCCTTGAAGCCAGACCTAGTGGCACTTCATATGACAGGAATGAAATGATATCCTTTGGTTTCCCTGGTGTTTTGGTAAATCAGGTTTTGTCACTTCCTCAGAGTAAAGAATGATAAGCTGTAATTATCACCTGGATGGCCGAGGCACTGACACATATAGACCTGAGAGTACTTAGAAATGGCACAGAGTACCTCTACTTAGCAGGAGGAGTAATTGGAAAATCCTGGGCTGCTCCATTCACTTGTTCTCAGGTCATTCCTGGAAACAAACTTTGACAGTCAAAATTCCCCCTCATTCGTGAATCTTCTTCCTTCTCACCCTACAACGATACTTCTGGGACCCTATAATTCTCACTCTAAAATAAAACAGATTTACAGTTGCAGATGTTGGGAAGAAAATTTTCAAGTGGGAATTTCACCACAGGATTTGGCTCTTTAGAAAATCTTTAAAAATACTTTTTTCAAATAGCTTTTGGTTTAAAATGTTATTTAAATTGGAGGACGAGTGAACCTTTCATTATGATTTACAATATATGTAGCACTTATGGACATATTACATGATTTATTAGAAGAAATTAAGGGTGTTTCCCCACAGGAAATGTGTTAGGAAATTTAGTCAGATCCCCAACTGTATGTACCATTAAGAGTACAATGTGCAAATTTGGGAGGGAAGATCTTGACAGGCTTCAGCTGAAGGAATGTGCCAGAGGAAGCACCCAGGTCCTAAAGTCCCAGACTGGCCCCATGGAATCGGAATCCCTGCTATTGGAGCCATATAAAGCTTGATTCTAATCTCAGCTTTACTTCTTCATAGAGTGTGGACTTTGAAGCCACATTTCTTGGCTCCAAATCATGCCTTTACAATTTATTCTGTGACTTTGGGCAGCTCTCTGGGTTTCTTATGTGAGGGATGTATATAATATTACTGAGTGCATGGTGTCATGAAGATTAAATAGGATGTGATATACAGTAGGGTTGGAAAAGTGCTAGAATGTTGTATTATTAGTAAATAATAACTATTATTACAAGTGACCGTAACAAAGGTTATTCACGAGAGTTCCGTATCTTGTGTCCTTATATGTAAAAGCTGAGAAAATAATTACTGTATGACTTGAGAGCATGTATTTTGTTAATTTAATTTTAAACTTTTTATTTAAAAAATTGCTAAAATGCCTAAAAGTGGAGAGACTAGTATGAATAATCCCCATGCACACATCATCAAACTTCAACAATGATAGTTGTTGACACTTTTCATTTCAAATACTTCCCTAGAAATATTTTTCTGGTACGTTTTCAGTAAATCACAGACAACCTATGATTTTATCCACAAATTGTACAGTATGCAGGAGTGGTAGGTTGCAAGGAGGCCACAATAATTCTTCTGTATCCAATCCCTTTGTCCTGTGACTTTGGGTCCTCCCATCGGAGGTGGAGTCTCTTTCTGAACCCCCTCCAATCTAGGTTGGCCTTATGTTGTGCCTTGACTTGTGACTTTGATATGATATGGGAGTCTAATCCCAGGTTTTTAAAAAGAACCAGAAAAAGAATTGTGCAGTTGAATCCAGGTGCTAACCTTACGGAATCATGAATAAACACCATCACAATGTTTATGGTGGTTTATTATGCTTCGATAGATAACTAACACGATCTGCTTTTTTAAGGTGCCTAATGCAGGCCTTCATACATAATGAGCATGAAACTGTTGCCATCCTATTCAAAAGACTGAATTCAAAAGGCATGAGACACTTTATAACCTTGAGGGAGAGTGTTAGTGTGCTGGTATCCATCTGGAAATAGTATTCTACGACATTTATTCTAACTAGGAGCCTTCTAAGGCATAATTAAATATTCCACCTTCAGGTCTAAACAGGATTTTTGATCCAAGACAGTAGTTTCTATGCTTTATTAGGTTATAGCCTCCTTTGAGAATCTGATGAAATGTGTAAAAAATACAGCACCTTATGTCCTTTGCTACACACACACACACACACACACACACACACGGTAGAGGGGAGAGAGTAAGAGTAAGCATGAAAGTTTATATATTTACATCAGGGACTTCATGAATCAGTAAACATATGGAGCCAGGTAAGAAATGCTGATCGTAGTTCAACAGACTGTTACTTGAATCCCCAGGTTTGCATGGTCAACTCTAACTGCCAAAGAATATGTTTTTGTTTCTGGGTTTGTTTGCTTGTTTTGTGGGACTGGGAATAAACCCAGGAACTTACACCCGCTACTGAAGCGCTCCACAACTGAGCTACACCCCTAGATCTTTTGATTTTACTTTGAGACAGAGTTCACTAAGTTGTCCAGTTTGGGCTTTAACTTGTGATATCCCTGCCTCAGCCTCTGGAGTAGCAGGGATGACATGCACGCACCATTGTTCCTCACTGAGATCCTGTTTATGACTCTTTGCCAGGTATGTGTTTCCATTGCTATTGCAGCTGCTTTTTGAAAAAGGATCTGTTGCTATGAGTTTCTGGCTGGATTTCAGATTTAGAGTCTGAAAGCTACTTGACCAGTGCTTAGTTTAACCAGATTTATTTCAAGAACTTTGAAATCTTTCAGTTTATTCCTCCAGCTCCCACCTCTGACCTTTCTTTAGTGCAACACTGATAGGTAGAATGCTCGGAAAGCTGGCAATGCCCCAGCAGAACCACAGCAGCTGCACATTATGATGCTGCTGATACTGTTCAATGTGCTGGATGCATCTGCACGTGTTTACCTAAGCATTTCTTGAAGATCCTAAGTTATAAATTTATAAGGCTTGGGTAGACTATAAATACTGCCTTAGGTCATATTTCATCAGTACTTGATTGCAGTCTATGCTATTTACCACACATTAAATTGTCCGTGATGGAGATGGCCAACCCATTGCCTGTTGAGTCCATCTCTTGCCAATTCTCTATACAGCTAGTGGTTTCCAGGATGAAAGGTGAGAATGGAAGGAAACAAAAACATGTTAATGGCAAGAAATCCAGGCTCAGACTGATCTGAACTAAGATAGTGGAATACATTTAATATTAATATTAACTTTATTGCTTATTAAATAGACAAATGAATTAGTGATTATTAATAAATAAGAATTAGACACCGCCCCAGTACTTTCTTTATTTCTTTACTTTCTTCTTTTTACACCACTTATCACTTTGTTCAAAAATACATCTTTGTTTGTTGTTTTGCTTCCTCTACACAACCTAATCTCCATTAGAACTTTGATTCTGTTTAATTCATTGTGCTATGCCTGGGACAGTGGCTGGCACATAGTAGGAGTTAGTAATGATTTTAAGTATTTTTTTTTTGCACAAATGAATGAACAACTGAATGAACTAATGTTACTAATTTGGCATTTATTGAATTCTTCCAACATTAATATATGTAAGAATCTCCTGGGAAGAACTTTTAAGAGGTATAGCTATCTGTTCCATATCATTAGAAATGCCCATCCTTAGTGGGAGCACTGAACTCTAGAATCAGATATTTAATTAAGATCTTCAAGTGATGCTAAGGCCAAAGGACTTTGGAAAACATTTTAAAAAGCCTGCCTCCCATGACTTATATTGTCTCGAAGTATGTATACCAGGAGTACTTCACAGAACAGTAAATTCTCATTCTTTGTTCCTGGCAATTTGGGAAAAATTGTAATACTATAAATCAAATATAATTAAAATAAAAATAATAAAATAGATAATTCAGTGACTCATTGTCACTAAAAATAATTGTAATCTGGCCCCTATCTTGTCACTGTGTCCTTCCTAGTAAGCTTTCTAAGGAGATGCAATTCACAAATGTAGAAAAATTCCTCCTGACTAGATATTTGTTTCAAACTGAGAACATTGTTATACCAGTCATTAAAAATGCAGAAAGAAGTGTTTGGAAAATCATTGGACTCATTTTTTACCATAGGAATCTTTGATTTGAAGGGCAGAAAGGCTAATGAACATAACAAGAAAAAAATCAATTAAGCTCCAAAGGATATAATCAAAATATTCCTTTAAAATAGGAATGGTTAAAATATTTTAAAAGCTTCAACAATTTTTATTGATTATAGAAATTAATATTTAAAGTTAATGAGATTTTCCTCACTCAAAAATTTGACAAAATGTATGTACAGAATAAGAAGAGGCATGGAAAAAGAGGCTTTCTTGTGCATAAGAAAGGCAATACCCTACAAGTTTTCAAAAGAGCAGCTTAGGAATAAGTGTCAAGAAGATAGCCTTCCGGGGGCCTGTGTGAGTGGCGTAGACCCCAGGAGGAGAAAAAAATGGACTTTTTGGGAGCCCGCCCAGCCAGGCCTGAGCGCCTCCAACCAGGACACAAGTAAGACAGCCTTCCGGGGGTCTGTGCGAGCAGCGTGGACCCCAGTAAGAGAAACATGTGCCATCCCCCGCTTTCCCCCTCCAGTAAAGCAACCTGCTAGTTCGGAAGTCTGGCTACATTGATAGCAACTAAGGTACATAAAACAACCAAATACTAGTATTGTTTTGTTCATTTTGTAGGCCTGGGGCTGGCAGCCTGAGCATCTCTTTGGAAGATGACAGTACGCAATGTAGCAAAAATGGGGGACTCTCTTATGTCTTGTCTTTGAGGCCCATTATTGCTCTCATTGTTTTGCTTTATTCTGATTAACTTTTTTTGGCCTTATTTTATACTCTGTTTTTATTGATTTTGTTGTGTTTTTTTGTTGTTGTTGTTTGTTTTGGTTTTGGTTTGATTTTACTATACCTGTTGGAAAGGTCAGCTATTCTGAAAATAACAAGATATGCTATAGTAGCTATTGTTTTCATAGTATCTTTCTTAGAAGTTCTGTACCAGTTCTACTGCTTTGCTTTGATTGACTTCATTCTGTTATGTTTTGTTTGATTTTACTATCTTTAAAATAAAAAAGAGGAATAAGTGTCAGAAGTTTAATGCATAGATTCTTTGTACTAGAAATTATGTGTGATGGACTGTACACTTAGAAAATTATTGAACAAAGATATATTTTTCAAGGATATTAATGCATAATCCATTTATAAAATCAAATATTTAAAAATGTAAATACCTACCAATCCAGCTTTAATAAAATTGGTTGACATATTTCTATATAATAAAAACAGCTGACATTTATAGAAGGGTACTATTTGGCTATCACTGTTCTAAGTACATTATAAAACTTGAATTCACTTTATCTTCTGCATAGATCATGTTATCTCATTTGAAAGAAAGAAGAAATTGAGCTGCCAACAGGCTGAGTAACTTGCTCAAAGTTATGCAGTTAGTGAGTAACTGTTTGGGGTGACAACCCAACAATCTCAGTTGAGTGTATTCTCTGAATACCAGTACTTCATGATGGAATATAATATAGCAACTATGCCCAAAGGGGATAAGGATGTATTCAGTAAAGGAAAGTAGATTTCAGTGGAAGCTAGCATAGTTACAGAAAGAATGGAAGAGGAAGAAAAAAATAGGTAGAATGCTTACATAAATATTTTAAAGAGCGTATACCAAATATGGTATATCAAGTTTATTATGGGTGACTCATTTTTCTTAAAATTCTCCACAACTTAGGACTCTTATTCATGAAATTTATATTGCTTTTAAAGTTACAAAGACTATCTTTTAAAAAAATCATCCCACCATTAGCCACAATTTGTTTTGACAAATTTTGAGACCTTCCTATTTACTCGGTTGATATTGGTTTTCCTTGCTCGTGTTTCCTATAGCCTAGGGCCTCACAAATTTCACTTCTTCAGTGGTTTGATGTTGGTTCTATGTCTGTATTTTGGCAAAACTCTAAAGTATTCTGGTAGTTGTAATTAAGGTGATATAAAGGAATATGAAGGTGTAATACTGAAATGATTTTACTAAGAAATGTTTGCTTGGCTAATGCAGGAGCCTCTGAAGACTCTGAGATCTCCACTGTTCAGGTTGGAGAGGTGATCCTCCTGCAGCCACCCCTGGATTTAGAATTGGCTACATGACACAAGAAACCAAAGGAGTTGGCTGTTGTAGGAGCTTTCATAATATAAAGATCAAACTTTGCTGGCTCTGCTCTCTTCTCCCCTAATCTTCTAGTTATTCAGCCAGTGATAAAGACATTATTTTTGGAGCGATAGCCAGTTTGTGAACTTGAGGTTGTAAGATAATGGAAAGATCACAAGATATGCTGACCTTGACATTGTGGTGCTGATGAACCAAAGCCAGCAAAAGCGTACCTTCAGGTTTCTTTTTATGTGGGAAGAATAATAACTTATGTGTTTAGGACATTGTTAACTTTTTTATTGGTTGCAGCCCAGCATATTTCCAATGGACTGAGTTCTCAGAATCCTCAGATATGATTTCTTCTCACATTTAAGCAAATTTTATCATACCTTGCAAATAAATATTGACTGAATCACTTTTTTTGTGGAACCCTAAGAGACTAAAATTAGAACTCAAGAGTTCAACTGGTTAAATTTCTTTTTACATATAAAAATCAATAGGAGTCTGGGAATGTGGCTCAGTGGTAGAGCTCTTCCCTTGCATGTATAAGGCCTTGGGTTTGATCCCCAACACCACAAAAAAAAATAGGGAGAATATTGACAGAGCATTATATAAATAGTGATCATTTTCATTTGTAAACAGCAGAACTTTGCAAGGGAATACCTCTGTGTGACTGTGTATATGGATTACAAGTCATTAGTTGTAAGACTTATGGTCTGTTGTTTTCCTAGTATCTTGCTTTGAAGTTCTGTACCAGTTCTACTGCTTTGTTTTGATTGACTTTGTTCTGTTATGTTTTGTTGGATTTTACTATCTTTAAATAAAATTTAAAAAAAAAGACTTTTGGTATACAAAACACAAAATAGTAGATGAAAGGCATCCTACAGCATCTCAACAGATAAACTGCCTGTCAAGAAATATGCATGATCTTTATCCTGAGTCTGGGAACTGCTGGCTGATGAGTTCACAGAAGATATGGATGTAAGAGTGCTTGCCTGTATGTGTGGGTAACTGTTCTTCATCATAAGCACTTAAGGAGTCATTTTGTTGGATGATTTTGGTCACTGATAGAGACTGAGATGTGTATGCCTGTGGCAGCCAGCAAAGCAATGAACTCATTATTTTTGTCTAAAAGGCCAGATCAGTCCCAGCTGGAATATCTTTTGTAGATTTTTATATCATTTATAGCCAATGGGTCTAGAGTTGGCACTTACATTTCCAAAATGAATTCCAGTGATATAATAGCATTTAGAATGAAGTTCAATAGGAAGTATGCAGAGGGTGAGGATATAATATAGAATCCCATAAGCAAGATATGTATTCTAATAACTTCATTTGAGTGTATACAAAGGAGATCCTTTTCTCATGGCCACATCATAAAATGACCTGAAACACTAGAGCATAGTGCTATAACATAAACACTTGTGATTCAAGTCTCAGCTCAAAAGTCATCTCTATTAGAATGCTCCCTGACCCTTAATCTGGTGCACTCCCTGTTATTCTAACATCACTCCATTTTTGGGCCTTTCTGGTTCTTATTGTCATCTGACCATTATTGTATTTTGTATCTTGCTTATTCCTTGTTACTTTGTTCCTTTGTTCCTGTCTTCTCAGTAGCATGTTAGGGGCAGTGAAACTCATTCTGTCTCTATTTATTTTGAAGCCCCGGGGATGAAACCTAGGGCTTCACACTCGCTAAGTATTATGGTTTAGATCTAGAGTGTTCCCCAAAGGCCTATGTGTTCATAGATGGAACTTTTCGAAGGCGGCTTGGTCATGAGACATTGTACTCATTGGTGGATTAATCTACTATGGATTTTCTATTAGGAGGTAGGGCCTGATCTGTTGCTGTGTGTGTGTGTGTGTGTGTGTGTGTGTGTGTGTGTGTGTGTGTATGGTGTGTGTATGTGTGACCTGGGAAGATGTGCAGCAGTCTTCCATTCAGGCCCTCCCACCCTACTTTTTCTACATTGGAACCTGTTGACTATGAACTGATCCTCTAAAACTCATAAGCCAAAATAAATTTCTTAAATTGAAGGTGTTGGGTATTTTGTCTCAGTAATGAGGAAAGTGAGTAAAACATTAGGCAAGTGTTCTACTCCTGAGCTCCATCTCCAACCCACCATGCTGTCTTGTTTGATGTAACAATCTCAATGAAGACACCAGTCCTCAGAGTAGGGTCTCAGTGAAGACTTGTTCAATATGTGAAAGGTAACTATGATACTCTGTCTAGAATCTTTGGATACTTAAGTTAAAAATTATCTTTTAAGGATAAGATGAAAGACAAGTCTCTTTTCATCTTGCTGATGCATTTATTGGTATGTTAAGTACCTGTGTACCTTACTTCAAAGGGTTACAGTATAGATATGTGGAAAGATGTCAGAGTGACTAGAACTGTCACATGTCTTAGGCACAGTAAAATTCACTTTTGTATATGTACGGATGTATAGGTCATGTTTATTTTACTTGCTTTTGCCTGAGGGACCAGTGTTCTGGTTTTCTGAGGAAAAGATATATTTTTAATCATGTCAGAGTTACATAGATATTTTCACAATCTTCAGTAAATCTTGTGCTCTCTGCATGCATTTGTATTGAGCTTCACCTCAGTGCAAAAAGCATCACACACTGGCAATTGTAAGCCTAGTTCAGGAAACCTTCAGGAAGAGGGATTGCAAAGAAAGTTAAGTGTCTGTGTCCAGTACAGAACAAGAACAAGAACAAGCGCTTGACATTGTGCCCAAGAGAAAAAAGCCCAGAGAGCTCCCCAAAGCATCCCACATCACCCTCCCTTCAGGATGGAAAGTCATGTGGGATGTAGTGTAGCGAGATCATTATTCAGCTCCAAAGAGCAGCTAAGCTGCCAGCAAATGAAATTTTCAGAGTCAGATAAAACGTTAATTACAGATGTCAAGATTAGAGTTTGCTTTTTCTGCAAATTCCATGGGGTCTCTAAGCAACTTGATCTTTGAATCCCTGAGGTACTAAAATCTACAGAGAAGAGATTGTTATCTTAATGTTGCAAGAATCTCCACCTTGAGTGCTGCCAAGTAAAAATCCAGCTTAATGACACAAACTACAAGGAATACTTCTAGGTTTGTGTTTTAGGGGGTTGACATTTAAAATACAATTTAAACTGATAAATTCTAAGAGGAGATATATATATATATATATATATATATATATATATATATATATATGCCATGCCTGCGCTTAAAGAAACAATTAGGTAGTCACCAAGATTACATTTGGATGTATAAAGCCTTTCCATACAACTACTTTTCAAAAGTATTGGTCATTTTAAAAGTGTTTGTCATTTTATTAGGAAAGCACTTCACAGAAGAGGAATTTGACTGCTGGAAGACAAAAAGCTGAGTCTTCACATTTGCTATTCATAAATATGAAGTCACCTTCTCCTCTCTTCTTACACCAGTCCATTAATACTGATCATAGAGGAACCTTGGGAATAAAACAGATTAAATTACCATTGCCCAAGGTACAGCATAAATTACTAATATTCAAGAAATATCTGTTTGTTACAGAGAAAATATTGTTGTTATGGATCTCTAGATTTTCCTGCTACGGAAACACAGGTATACAAGACATGTAACACTTTTTTTTTCCTTTAAGCAATAAAGGAAATATCCAGCCCCATTTCTGATGAGTGGAAAAAATATAATCAGAGCCTCATGAGTAAATTAAGTCTTTCCTGTTCAGATTGACATGTAAAGACATATAGGATTGATCTGGTCTTATGAATATCAACTGTTCTCTCTCACCAGTTAATGCATTTAGTAGTATAGACTTTTAAACTGTCTTATGAATACCCTTATATAAAACTATGTCTTTTTTCCATTCCTTCCTTCCTTGGTTCCCCTTGTAATACCTCTTATTGTCTTCAATCTGAACAGCCCCCTTAATGGTAACAATATACAATGTTGCAACCACTGTAAAATTCCAACCATCTAAATTACTAAACCTACAATTTTACAGTATCGGATATGTTGTTGTTGTTTGCTGATCTCTTTAGTTTTTTTGTTTCTCTTAAGTATGACCATTCTTTTATGCTTTATTGGTTTCACTCTGAACTATTTCACTTGGTTATATTAGACCTGATGTTAGGGGTAGTTATTTCAATAATAACAAGAGGTATTCTTAGGGGAAAGGAAGGAAGGAAGAGAAAAGGAAAAAGACATAAATTTATAAATATGCATAAATAAGACAATTAAAAAACCGTATTGCTAAATACAATAGCTATTGGAAAAGAAAAGTTAATATACCTGAATTGATAAATCTTGCATGTCTATATCTGTCAATATGCCCAACCCCTAGGAAGGTAACGACATGCAATATTGTAACTACTGTCAAACTTCAACCACCGCAGTGTGTAAACCTATAATGTTATCGTATCAGATCTGTTGTTGTTGTTTGTCTGTCTTTTTTGATTTTTGTTTCTATCTTCTGTATCTATTTTCTCTTAAATAAAAAAAATTTAAAAAAAAAGAATTAAGTCTTTCCTTATTTCAACTTAGTGGGCTGAGCATTTCTTTCTCTTCATCTTTTCTCCTGGAGTGGCAGGGAGCACTGTCACAGCAGGGAGATGAGCCCACTGCCGACAATTCACAAATCCCTCTGAAGCCCAGGAAATGCTGCAGAGCCCTGCTGCTCTGCTGTCTGTTGGGTGATACGGTTGGCTGCTTTAAGCCTTGTTGGCCTAAGGGCCCCGTGTAGCCCTCACTGCCTTAGTCCTCCTTGCAAGGCTGCTGCCTCCCACAAATCTAGGTGGGACTGGACAGCAAATGCCCTTTACTGTCATGTTTCCAAAAGAGTTCGGATGTTTTATCACTTACCCTTTTGCAACAAACGCCTCTTTGCTGAGAGTTCCTGACCAGCATCACACTATTTTAGTCTCTTTTCCAGTTCTCTTTTCTCCTATCTAAAAATGCATGTTTAACTTTGAGAAATGTAAACTTCAGAAAAGTTGTGACTCCAATGTACATGTTTGGCCCCTTTGAAAGTTGTGACTCTAACATAACGGATATTTGCAAAATTTTATCTGGATATAGCAGTGGTTAACTTCGGACCTCATTTTTCTCTTTGATCACACACACACACACACACACACACACACACAAGTTTCTCATGAGTAGATACAGTTAGTTACCTGCATCATGACCTGCCATCCTGAAACACTTCACCATTTAACTCCCAAGAATAATGCATTCTTCTGCCTCCTCAAATTTGGAAATTTAATATTATCACAATACTATTACCAACTGCTACGATCTAAATGTTTATCCTCATCAAAACTCATGCTATGGAGGGCCGGTAGGAGGTGTATTGGATGATAGGGGTACCATTGTTGGAAGGGATTAATATCAGTTTCTTGGGAGTGAGTTAGGTCTCATGTGATTGGCTTAGTTACCTTTGGAGTGGGCTGTTAAGGTGAACCACCGTATACTTGGTCTTTTCTACATATGCCTGCTTCCCTTTCTGCTTCTCCGGCATGTTGTAGTCCAGCCAGGGGTCTTTACCAGAGCCTTTCACAATGTTGTTTGAAATTACTAGCCACCAGAATTATGACCAAATAAGCCTGTTTGGTTTATTTTCTCTCCCTTGCCTCCCCTCTTCTCTCCTCCCCTCCCCTCCCCTTCCCTTTTATGACATGAGTTGTTGCTATGTTGCCCAGGCTAACCTTGAGCTCCAGGGTTCAAGATATTCTCTTACTTCAGAGTCATGAATAGCTGAGACTGACCGTAGGGATACATCCTTATCCCGTACTCAGGTACATCTTTTATATTATGCAGTATTCTGCTACACAGAATGAGCTAAGACACTAATATATAGTGGTACTTTGGTTCATGAATGCTTTTCTTGTAAATAATTTGTTTTGCAAACAGAAATGTCTTGCAAAATTTTGTTTTTGTTTGCAAACTCTGCATCAGGTGACAAACATAATCACGGCCATCTTTCCCACACAAACACAAATGTGGCCATCTTTTCCAAAGTCGTAGAATAAATTGTTTGTGAACCAAGGTATCACTGTACACACAATTGTAGCAATTTCCTTTTCATATTTTTGCTTTTTTCTACTCTAAGACCCAATATGGTGTCACTTACTGCATTTGGTCATCATAGATCTTCACTATCCTCTACTCATTGAGAACATTAGCTCACAGAATGATCTTGTCAGAGTGCAGGGAGGGAGAGGTGGTGATATTAGGGAAGGAAAAACTAATTTTATTATTGGCTTTTAAAACTCAGTTCTTGATTTTTGCAACTCAGAAGCTAAGAAATCAATTCTTTTGTCACAATTTGCACTTGTGCTTTAGGATGCCTATTCTGAACAGCAAAGGAAGATGTTTTTGGTGGGGCAGATAACTGTATTATTACTATAATTTTAGTTAATATTATACTTTCAATTATTATTCTGCCCCATGCTATGCATAAAAATGGATTTCTATCTTTCTATTAAAGAAGATTTTCCCCTTTGGGAAGTTTTTGATCGTTTCCCTAGTGTTATATAGTTCGGTATTATAGAAATCAGCCCCTGGAAGAAACATTCATTTCTTTATCCTTGTTTTCTCTTTCTTTTAATTCCCTTCCTTCTACTGTATTATTGTAACTGAGGTCAGAAAGCAAATAGTTTGAATTGGCATTTGGAAAAATTTTTTGAACAGTTATGTGAATCAGCTACGAAATCAATGATATTGCAGATAAAAAACTTGCAGGACTCTGGTAATAAATTAAATGGTTTCGCACAGGTGTGGGTCTGAAAGGTTTCTGAAGTTGAGATGAGGAATTTAAACCACCTTAAATATAGGGCGTTTGAGGTTTGCTGACTCCCATTGCAGAAAAAGAATTTCCAGGACACATCAGTAAGAAGAACAGAAAGGTTTACTAGGTAGAGATGTTAGTATGCACTCAAGAGTGGAGTGCAGGCACTCAGAGAAATGAGACACATTATAAGCTGGAGGTGGATATCTTTATTGGATCTTTCAAGATGCATCATCTATCTAGGATATGTATTCCCACTATCTATCAGGTTACCTGTTTGGCACTCTGTGTCAGAATACAAACCCTTTGCATGAGTTTGAAGTTGAGATATACTACCAACTAATATTGTTGCCTCCTGGAGGATGAAGTGGCAATTTACAGGTGAAAAGGACAAGTCCAGAGCCCAGTTTATAGGATTACCAGGTCTTAAGACCTTATGGGAGTTGAGTTTCCTAGAAGGAAAAAAGGCTTGACTAATTTTTGTGTACTGAAACTGCAGTTTTTCTCAAAAGCACAATTATGAATCTTGATTTCCTTTTCTTCTTTTTGTCTATTTTTTAGTCTACCCAACCTCAGTCCTAATGTAGCATCAGTAGCAGCCTCAAGTTGCATGCAGCAAGTTCAGAGTGTCTTTGCTGTGTGATTGTCTCTGAAACTGAGTTTTAGAAGATGAATCCAGTTTATTAATTAGAGTTGATAACTTCTGAACTTTAAATAAGTTGCAGATTTTAGTATGACAACTTCATTCCTTTTGAGAGGCTTATTTCATAAAGCCAGCAACTTTATGACAATGAACTAAGGGGCTTTTGTGCTGTTCTAGACAGTATTTTATTTGACATCAGGGAGATGTGTAAATATTTCACTGGTGGAATCACAAGAGAGTAATTATTCTTTTTCAAATAATAGCATAAACAATTGAATTCCAATTCTAAAATTTACTCAACTAACTCAGAACATGAGTTATTGCTGAGATTTACAAAATTCTTTCCTTTGATAGACAAGTTATAGATGGGGAATTATTTTCTGTGAATTTATATAATAGTGAACTTTTATGAAAAATAAAAAAAATGCTTATGTTTTGATAATAATGTAGCCAGTTTTCTCCTTCCAGGTTCTTGTTCTGAGATGTTGAGGAAGAATGCAACAGAACAGCAAGCAGTGGGGAATGACCCAGGTGTGATTTATTATAAGGAACAGAGAAAACCTCTCACTAGGGCAAAGACAAGGAAGCACCTGAATTTAGAAGCTTATATACAGCTTTGAGAGAGCAGACAAAAAGGGCAGAGGACATGCAAGAATGCACATTTGCTCCTGCTTGCCAATCTTCTTGTCATCAGCGGATTTTATTAGCTCTTCATTTTTTGCAGCTCTGGTTTTCCTTGAGGCTTATCCTACCTTGACTTCAGTTTACTCAGGCCCTTGTACTTTGCCCCTTTACATCTTGGTCTCAATAAGAAATAAATAGCAAAATTAAAACTGAGCAATGGATACAGACCACTTTGGTTAGCAAGCACACAAATAGGTCCTTAATAGTATTAGTTCTAGGACCATGTGTACTACAGTGGGATCTACCTGAGGTCCACTGGGGTGCTTAAAGCTAAAAACACTGTTAATACCAGAGCTGACACACCAAATGTCCAGCAAAACTTAAATAAGCGACTTTTAGCTTATCACCCAATGGGATTGTACTTGATAGTACACTAAAAAGGAGTGAAACAATGACATGAATGAATCCCAAAATAATTATGCAGAGTGAAAAAAGCCAGGCAAAAATGAGTACATATTGCATGATTCCTTTTACATAAAATACTAGGAAATACAAAGTAATCTATCATGATGGAAAGCATACCAGTACATGCCTGAGGATGAGGTTGGGAAGGAGAGAGGGTAAGGGAGATGTGTAAAAAAGAACATGAGAAAACTCTGGAGATGATGCATGTGTTCAATAGCTTGTTTGTGGTGATGGTTCCATGTTTGCATACATACGTCAAAATTCATCAAATTGCACACAGGAAGTGTATGTACTTTATTATATATTAATTATACCTCAAAAAACTGTTTTTTAAACAGAAAGTGTAGATTGGGAAGAAATATCTATAACACATTGTTGGTAGAATATTATAAACTTTAAGTGTTCCTACAAATTAACAAACAAAAGATGTAACCCAATAGGAAATGAGCAAATATATGAAATGGAATATATATCTGACCATAGTAGAACCAAAGTAAAAAGGCAGGAGGGATGTAAATGGAGTTAAAGTATTTTCGCTTTCTTGAATTTCTCAAGAAGTGGTAAAAAGTGCACATTTATATTAGATTAAAATATGTTATCAGTGAATTTATGATTTTTCATAAAAATCACAGAAAGATAAGAATATATGACCAATAAGATGGTAGAGAAGGAAAATGTAATAATAAAAATACGTAATCAAAAAAAGATACAAGTCAGGCATGGCAGCATGTGCCTACAATTCCTGTACTGTGGAGACTAAGGCAGGAAGATCACTACAAGTTCAAGGCTAGCCTGGGCTACGTAGTGAGTTCAAGGACAGCCTGAACTACATAGAGAGACCCTGTCTCAAAAAAAGTACAAAAAGAGAAACAAGGAAACTAGAACAGATGAGAGATTTTTACTTTTATATATAAACCCACAATAAACAATCATGACTTTATAAAGTCAAGGGCTACAAATATAGTTAGATATTTTCACCTATTTGCTATTGTTCTACATTACCTCCTAGATCTCTGCCAATCTTGGATCAATTTCCTTCTAAAGTAACTTGCTATTTTATTTCTTTTATTATGAATCCACTTCTGACATGTTCTTTCAGTATTGACTTGTACAAAAATACCTGTTATCATTGGGATCAAAATGTCCCCTAAAGGCTTGTGTGTTTAGAGGTGGGAATTTTGGAAGGTGATTAGACCATGGGGTTACTAACTTCATCGATGAGTTAAAATCTGGCAATGAATTAAAAACTGAATATGCTGATAGGAGTTGGGGCCTGGTTAGAAGTAAGTCAATATGCCATTGACCTAACCGGGCTTCTACTTGTCCCCAGCTCCATCTTCTCTGGTTGTTTCTGGTTTCTCTGCTTCTGGCTACCATGAGGTGAGCAGTTGTCTTCTGCCATGCTCTTTCTGCATTGGAACCAGCAAACTATGGACTGAAACCATGACACAAAATAACCTTTTTCTCCTTTAAGTTGCATACGTCTGGTATTTTGTCCCAATGTTGAAGTGCTGACTAACTATACAGTATCTTTATTTTATATTCATCTAAAATTTTGTTGGACATTCACTTGCACAGTTACTTTCATTTTCCATTTTCGGATTCAGTTTCATTGTCTTCTGACTTTCACCATTTATGTTGAGAAGTTAGCATTGCTTTTGGCTTCTCTGTTAATGCCATTTGCCTACTTATTCTTTTTATGTTGAAAAAATTGAAAACTAAAATATTTGAAACAATGCAGTGAAAGCCTATATATACTTTACCAATATACACCAATAATTAACATTTTTTTACATTTATCTTTTGTGCATGTTCATGCATTTCAGATCTTCCTGAATAAAAGGCAGATAACTAAAGAAATGAGAAGCTTACTCTGTGATGTAGTCCATTATACAGGACATCTAGCGAAAGGTTTCTTTAAGATCAGCACCTATGAACAGGAGGGAAAATGAGAAGGAGTAAGAAAATACTTGGTTTTAAATACACTACTTTGTCATGGCTGAAAGTAAAAACCAGAAACTTTTGAATCTAGGGTGAGGAAAGAATTCTTCTTTTCCAAGTAACCTTTGACTTACAAGGCTAGGTAGGAAAGCAAAATTATGGGATGAACATATTCAATAAAATATTCAATAATGAGCTGTTTATAACATTTGACCTCAGTCAGAAACTCCATTCTCTTAATAGCAGAATCTTTCCTAATCTATCTTGCACACAACTCTGCCAATTGTTTTTGAGTTAGAAATTCTCTAACTATTTAACTAAGTGATTTAAGTGATTTAACTTGAAAAAAATTGAGGGTATTAGTTTTCTATTGCTGCATGACATTACCCCTACGATAGTAACTTAAAACAGCAGTCACTTATTATCTTGGTTTCTGTGGGGGAAGGAGTTCTGGCATGGTTTAGCAATGGTGTTCAGGGTCTCATAAGTATCATAAGTCTAAAATCACAGTGTTAGCTTGGACTGTGATCTCTTATGACACTTAGGAGGTCTTCTTATGAACTCAATAGTTGTTGGTAGGAATCAATTCCTCATGATTATAAGAAAAAGATTCCATTTTCCAGCTTGCTTTCATCAGGGATATTTTTCAGCTCCTAGAAGTTAACCCCAGGTCCTTGCTGCATGGCTCTTTTATAGACAGTTTCCATATGGTTCAGTTTTTCCTCCAAACAAACCTGAAGATTTCACTTCAGTCTGCTACAGCTGAGTCCTATATGACAAAGCATAATTATAGGCATGACTGCCTCATCATATTCACAGTTCCCTCACTCACTGAAGAAGAGCATATTATATCATGTATAGCAGCAGGCAGGAATCTTAGGGGCTGCTTTAGAACCCTACATACCGCAGCAAGATTTAATGGCATTGATGAAAATGATGTTTGGAGAACAGCTTGGTTCCTGGCCATAGCCATTAGTAAATAGATAGTCCAGTTAACTAATGAAAGTAAATCGGAGAAAAACTGATAGCATTTTAAAAAGAGAATGATTTGGCTAGCCTATGATTAAGGGGTGCCCTTGGGAAAAATTGTTAAATGCCTTATTTTTATTTTTAAAAATGTTCAGTCCTAAAACGGAGGTCATGTTAGTTTCAATAAAGCTTGTTAGAGAAAGTTTGTCTAAGTACACTCAAAAGTTGATCTTTTTTGTCCTAATTAGGGGATAATTATAGTTATAATAAATGGAAGTAATTTTGGTTTTTAAAAAATTTAATTTTGTAAGATAAAACCATACCCCATCCCATTTGCTATGAAACTTTGGTGTCCCTTTTACATTGCTTTATGTGGCTTAAAATTGGGAACAATTTCTCTGGGGTAATAAATACCTGCACTTGAAAAATGCATGATGTTTGTGGAGATGATCTAGCTTGGTGTATCATATTCAGGGATTTTTGCCATCTAATGGTTAGCTATCATTCAAAGATGCCACCTCATTAAGAGAACTAAGGTTTATATGGTGAAAATGACATACATACATAGGTATTAGTTTAACTGGCTAGACTGAGCATTATATTACTCTTCTAGCCACAGTCTTAATTTTTCCCAGGAATGATGTTCAAAATTGTTTATAAACAGGCATGGGAACTGACCAATCAGAACAGATGTCTTCCAAAAACTAAAGGTGGAGTCTTACTGTAGCATTTCAGGCAAAGACCACCTCGTTTTGGTTATTTCATTTCACTCTGAGGCAGGGTCAAACTGCATAAATGATTATGCTGGATCGGTCACACTAATCAAAGGAAGAGGTAACTTCCCTATCAAACCCTTTCCAAGTCCAAAACTCAGTACTTAAACATTTAGAAAAGACTTAAGAAAACTTTCTCTCCTCCAACCCCAAATGATCTCCTTTCTCGGGATGACATTCCCAAAAGAAACATGAATAGCTAGGGAATGTGGTAAGACTTTTGCTCAGTTTGCATTGTAGGATATTGTTCATGGAACATATTAGACAAGAGCTCAAGTTATTACCATCTTTTGTCTTTAAAAGTGAGGTGGGGAGAGGAAGAAGTTTATACAATATTTTGTGGATGCTTGCTTTAAAAAATGCTTTCCACTAAGAAGCAGGCTTTTTGACTTTGGGGATATTTTCGAAGTAATGTTACACAAGTGCCCAGTTTTAATGCCAGGCAAGTCATGGCACTCAGAGTTAGTGCCTCTTTCATTTTTTGCACTGGGTCCCTCCCTTGCCTCATCCTTGTCTTGTTCTTGCTTTTGACCCTTGACCATAGGCTGAGAACTCTTGCTTCTCTTTTCCTTGGGGACTCAGATTATTGAAATACTGCAAGCATTTACTTGTTTGGATATATTTTCAATGTTCTTGTTCCTATTGTGTCTACTTATATTTTAAAAAGTATACAATCACCGTGTAACTGTATATTTGTAAAATAACTCCCCAAATGCAGAAATATAAGGAGGAAGAAAGGGAAGGTCTGCTTTCAGGGCTTCCTGTCATCCACTTCCACTCTTGACTCCGAGGATAATTGTTGCTCTCCTTTGGTCTTTCACACTCATTTCTTCATTAATGTACACACAGACGTATCCTTGTCTAAAGTGTAACAGTTTGGGTAAAAGGAGCCCCATTGTGTTCATTAAAAAAGGAAGATACATTCTGTAGATTTTTGTCCCTCAGTAAACTTGAGGGAGTTTTCCATGTAAGAAGTTACAGCAAATGCTATATAACAGTGTGTTCATCACGGCAATCACACTAACATGAATTGAGTACCTGTCATGTGTCAGACAATGTTCAGGTTCTTCAAGGATGGCATCTCTTTTAATTGTCATAGTAGCCATACAAATAAGGCAATTTTACATTTGGTAGAAACTGAGTCACTGAGAAGCTAAGCAACTTGGCCAGAGTCACATAGCTAGTAACAAGCATGTTAGTTCTGAAGGCTTTGTTCTAACCACTATATTTTATTCCTAGTATAATACCACTTTATTTAGTATTCGCCTGTTCATGGATACTTAGGTTACACTATTTTTTATTATGAGTAATAGTGCATTGGAAATCCTTGTTTAATAAGTCTTGATATCTCTGTGCAAATATTTCTAGGGGACAGAGCCCTAAAAATGCATTGCCTGGATCGCTATGTGCATTTCAAAATGTGACAGTTTAGGTAGCAAGTGACCTGTTACGTTAGTTGTTATTCGTCACAACCATGATCAAGTTCAAAGCACACTGTCATAGGTTCATTTGTGGCCCTTCAGAAATATCTGAGCCCTCTATACCAGTTTATCCTTTCATAGGAAGACTTCATTCTGTGTTTCTCAGACCTATAAAACTTCTCCCTGTTCTGTCTGCAAAGAGGAGTTGGCTAGTTCACATGTTGCTGTGCTCCAAATGCTGTTTATTTCATTTGTAGTTGATTAGAGTAAGAAGGAGGTACTATGGCCCAGGGGACTGAGTGGGAACCAAAATTTCATCTCCCTGGCACCTGCTCAGATCTTCTTGGTTGGTTGGACACTCACAGTATTCTTGGTTATGATTACCCTTGTGGTTACAAGAATATAAACTCATCTTTTGTGCCTTATTTTGTTTATTCAAGTGTTTCATCAGCCTACATTTTAAAATTTTTAGTAGAACTCATTTTACTTTTACTAACCTTGCCACTTTTCTCTCTTCTACTGTAATGTAGTCACTTTTTCAATAATACTGAACACTCAATGTAAAAATCATTTGTTGAAGGTTTCCCTTTCTTGGGAAGTATGTGAGAGATTCTCATTTGGGAATATAAGTGAGGAAATTTTTATAAGGGCCTGACTGGAGATATTCTTTTGAAAAAAGACAGAATTTGAGCTTCCAGGCTGTGCTTGTTGGTAGAATTATAGTCTGGCTCACTGGAAAATATGCTTTCTGCTTATACCTTAACACAGTCTATGCTCTGTTGGGTCTTTAATAAATTTTTGATATTGCATTTTGTTCTTTGTCCCTTAGGTAAAATAATGGTAGAAAGTCTAAATCAGGCATTTAAGAAACATTAAGTTACAAGTCTCTTTGTACTTTTACATACACAACTTGTTCAGACAAGTATATTTTTCCCTTCATTTTAACCCTTCCTTACCCATTTATGTAATAACATCTCTCACCTGCCATAAAGACAGAAATTAATTCAAAAGTCTTATCAATGAGTTAAAGTCAATTAGTTAAAGATAACTTTCACCTCTTTGCAGATTCTTGAGTCCTCCCTGCTGTGTGAGACGAGGAGGTCATGAAGACAGGTTGTCCCCCTTAAAGGGGGAGTTTGCTGGTGAACACAGGAATAAAATGTGTTGCACTTGATGGTGAGCCATGAGTAGAGATGGAGCCAAATGGAATGGAGGGTTCCTCAGAAAGTCATATCTGCTCTTATTATTGAGTCTGCCATTACACAGAATAAGCCATAAAAGCATTTCACATCCTAGAATATTCTCCAGAGCCAGTTTTGGCACATGCTTGTAATCCCAGCACTCTGAGAGGCTGAAGCAGAAGAATTGCAAGTTTGATCTCAGCCTGGACAGTTTAGCGACTTATCAAGACTCTGTCTCAAAATTAAAAATAAATAAATAAATAAAAGGGCTGGAGATGTGACTCAGTGCAAAGCCTTTCAGTTTCTCAAGAATTGAGTATCCTCTGTACTGAAAACAAATCTCCAAATTTACTTCATCTCTGGTGGTCCTCTTTTTGGTAGGAGATTGTCCAAGGTTAAGTAAACAAAGCACAGAGGAAGGCTGCTAGTAGACAGTAAACTAGAGGGGATAAATGAAAGTTCTTGCTTTTATTAGTTATATTTGAGACACATGATCCATTTCTATTTAAAATATGATGTTCCAGTAGAAGTATTTATGGCCAGAATATTAGATAAAATACTAATAAAAAGTTTGCATTTGAATGAAGTTTTTCACCTTATATTTTCTTATACTCTCAGCCATTGCTAGGTCAAATTAGTTGAAAAGGGTGAAAGTTGCATAGCATTTAATTCCTGCTTAAGTTTCTTTCTTCTTTTTCTGCTTAAGTTTCAAATATCACCCTTTTCACTGATAATTAAAGCATTATCATTAAGAGGCTAGACTTTGAAATTATTGCACTTGGTTGCTGAGAACTCTCGTATTCCACAGAAATAAGCAAATGTCTTGGTAGAAGACAACATCACCATCCTTCTCCTCCTCGTCATGATGACAGCCGTTTTTACCAAAGAAAAGAACATTTTCATTTGTTAACATCTATGAGTTTTCATAGCTCTTCCTTGCAGTTCCATATGTTCTAAAAATACATGGAAATTTCCACAGGCAAGGCTAATCCTGCCCATCACTTCTATGTAATAGACAAGCAAATTTTGTGGAAACTTTTTCTTTCTTTCTTCCTTTCTTCCTTCCTTCCTTCCTTCTTTCTTTCCTTCCTTCCTTCCTTTCTTTCTTTTTTAACAGACTCCATAGTCAGAAAAGGATCAGATCCCATTTCCCTGTGGGATGTGATTCCGTGGAAGGAAGCCACTACACATCTCTTGCCGTATACTGACATCATGGGTGATACTAATCACATTCACCACTCACTGTTAGTATCTAGCTCCCAATTCAAGCTGAATCAAAAAGCTGCCTGAATAATTCTAAAGCCACCCTGAGATTTTCTTTGAAGTTATTGCTGCATATTTATAAATAAATATATTTTTTGCTGGGTTGCCTCTGGAAAGTATTATTAAATGGAGAAGGAACTTGTTTGGGATAAATTCCTCTGTGCAGAAGAACGTAATCAAAGCTCTTGAATTCTCAATAGTAGTGTTTTCTAGGTTAAAGTCTATCTAAAGAGAGATAAGAAAATTCTTTAGTTCATTTAAGTGTAAAATGTTATGGAGCTATTGCTTTGACTATATTTTGAAAGGTTTGGGGGGGGATTTAACACACACACTGAGTTGGCTTTTATGTGTATTTTTGAGATGGTGTCTATGCTACAATAAAGCATCCTGAACCACATATAAAAATCACCTTCTACTTCTTGCAGCATATCATTGCTTGCAGCACCATCCCACATTTCAGACAGTCTAGTTGCTGCCCTTTACATTCACTATGCTGACCCCAAGTTCCCTGGGGCAGCTGTTATCCAGACAATTTCTGAGACCAGGAGGAAAGGGACCTTTGAACTCTATATTGTCTTATCTTTAGATATTAGTGCAAATCTGGAACCAGGCTAAGTTTTCCATACTCCTTTGAGCCCTGAATATTGCATTTCTAGTTTAGCAACCTGGATTTAGAAATGGTTAATCCTCCCAGTCCTTGATTTACATGGGCCATTTTCTTTTAATATAGCAGCTCAGGCCTTTAGCAGATTTTGGCAAGATTATAATAGGTATATATTCAGAAAAGGAAAAATGACAAATGAGCTTGAATATGAAATCTCATACAACTAGATAGTCAAATCTACTTTGATGATCTCTCAAAGTAAATCTGATGGCTTTAAATTTCATTTTCTGTCTCAGATGTTGTATATTTATGCTCCTTTCTGTTTGTATTGATAACTGAGAATTGATTAGATTTCCAGGTGTGTTTAAAAGTGATTAAGTTATAAGCCACTGGATGTCACTCTTAAGCTGTGCAAGTGTGGTTTGCCACAGTAGAGATTCTTGATAGTGAATTGGAAATAGAAATTTAGAGGATATAGCCAGGGGTAGAAACCATTTGAACTGTTTGGATAGGAACATTTGCATTGTCAGTGAACTATGGCAGAATTTGCCTTTGGATTCCTCTACATTTTCTCTAGATTCATTTCCCAAAGGTGGTTAGGCTGAACTAATAACCAGAGAAAATTCCCCAGCACCAAAGCCAAAGAGACTCATTTATCCACCCAGTATCTCCATTAATCACATGCTAAAAGCAAGGCATTGGAGTAAGGGACTACAAGAAAAAATGAGTTTACAACATGAATAAATTTATCTTTCTAGAGTTCAACTATGGTGAAAGAAAAGAAAAATAGGCAGTACTATGGTCTAAATATCTTCTCCAAATCTTATATTGAAATTGAATTGCTAATTTAACAGTATTAAGGAAATTTAAGAAATGATTAGGCCATAAGGACTTCACCTCATGACTGGGTTCATGCCATTATTAGGAGAATGGTTTTATTATTGTAGGATGGCTTTGTATCAAAATGATCTCTCTCTTGTGTGCCCTCTTGGTGTGTGACATCCTACTCCATGTCATGACTCTGTAGGTAGGCCTGCAATAAGATGAAACCGTATCTTTGGGCTTCCCAGTGTCTAGCACTCTAGAAGTTCCTTCTCTTTATAAATTATCTAGTCTAGTAGTATTTTGCTATAGAATCAGATTTAAAAAACTGTTATGCAAGAGACTGCCAGTTATTCCACTCAATTTGTGCCTCAGAGTAATTTTACCTAGTGTCTTTCAGTCTCAAGCCCAGAAATCCATATTTTGTTGAGATTTGACATGAGAATCTATAATCTGCGTTCTCCAGCTTTCTTTGCTGTCAGCTTCTGGTTAGGTTCTACTGACTGCAGTCACTAGAGGGGAATTGAAAAGTGATAGGAGGGCAGTAGGGATATTTCAGTATCCAGTTATAGTCCGCTTCCCTCCAGCAGTAGTACTAAAGCAAAGCTTCAGGTTATTTCAACATTTCTGATATCAATTTTATATTGGCACCTTCTTGTAGTCAGGGTTTGCAAGGGAATAGATTGAATAAAGGACATGTAATTTATAGGATTATTTTATAATATTCATTCAGAAAGTCAAATGAAGAAGAGTGCAGGAGATCTGTCCATGCACAAGAGACCCAAAGAATCCAGCTGAGGGCTGGATCCCACTGCAACGTCCTGCACTAGTACAACGGAAGACCTAGAGCCCATGGCAATGTCCTCCACAAGTCCAGCTGGAGGTCTAGAGACCACAACAATGTCTCATGCAAGTCTGCATCAAGGATCTGCACTGGGAAGGCCCAAAGGTCCGTGGTGGATGTTAGAAAGTCTGCACCAGCAGGATGAAGGATCTGTGCCAGCAGACTGAGGGATCTTCCCGGGAACCAGGAAGTGACGCTCAAAGTAAGGACCAGAGCTCCCCTGAAGAGAACCACAACCATCTTCAGTAACAGAGAGGACCTGAGTTCCTCTGATTCTGGGAATAGGTGAGTTCATGTTAGGAAAACCAACGTGACAAGCCTCTCCTGGAGAATCAACAGCACACCATTTATGCCTCCAGTTCTCCTTTTTTATTTATTTTCTTTAAAATTAGATTTAATTTTATATATTTTCTTAGTCTTTATTTATTTATTATTATTATTATTATTATTATTATTATTATTATTATTTTGGTGGCAGCCGGGATTGAACTCACAACCTCGCGCCTGCCAGGCAGGTGCTTAAGCCACTGAGCCAAACTCCCGGCCCTTCCACTTCTCCTTTTATGCTGTTGGCAACATAACACACCCTGAACCTGGTCTTCCACACCCATAATGACACTGATTCAGTTCAGCTGGCTCTTATAAGCTGACCATTAGTTAATCTTGTCATGCTTCTCACCATCAGAATTCATGTGACAATTGTGATGTCTTCAGTGGTCGTGATGTCTTCAGAGTTCATGTGACAATCGTGATGTCTGCAGTGGCACCTTGATGATCTGAGTATCTCAAATAGTGGAGATTTTTACCCCAACCTTTTAGGTCCTGGCATCAGGAAGTCTTTCTCAATCTTCTAGTCCTGAGTGGTAGCTGCTTCCCACAGTACCTATGCTGGGGTCACCTGAGTGATCCTGTTTGCTCTTACAGCCTTGCTATCACTGTGTAACTGATACTCTGTGTTAAACTATCTGTACTTCACAACATCATTTGTTTTCCTGATGGAATCTTGACCGCAGTAAGCATGAGAAGAGAGATAATGGACATTCTTTTTCCTCATTCAGTGTTGGCTTTATACAGTTGTCATAACTGAGACATCTTGTAACACTCATGAGAGTCTAATGTTTATATGCATATTTCTTGAACAGTATAGTCATGATCAGAAGTCAACTGATGCTTAATCTAAAACAGTAGAACATAAAGTTTAATACAAATAAAGGATCTAATGATACACTGACCTGTTCATACAATGGAGCAAACTTGGACTTGTTGAATTATGAACTCCACACTGACTTTTCCAGAGAGATTTTAGGAAGATTTGGCCATTTGATAATTTTTACTTTCATGTTGACTTCAGAAACTGAGTTTTTCATATGTCTCCATAGTATGACCATGCAAAGGTGAGTAGGACAATAATTCTTGCTTTCAGAAACATTCAGTCTATTAGGAGAAATAAGACATGTACAAACAGTGAAACGGTGAATGGCAATCTGGTATGAGCAAAACTCACAAGGACAAACCCATTTGTCATTTATTAGCATTCAGACTTCATGAAATAAGCTGGAAGAGAAGAAGAAAAACAAAGAATATGATACACTGATTCTGCCGGGGATTTTATTTATTTGGACATTATGAATATTATCACAGGTTGAATATCCTTTGCATGAAAGATTTGGAACCAGAAGCATTTAAGATGTCAGTTTTTCAGATTTCAGAATATTTGTATGAATTTTACTGGCTTGACTATCATTAGACTGAAAATTCAAAACATGAAGTGGTCCAAAAAATTTTGAGTGTCTCATTTCCACTCAAGATATTTCAGATTTTGGTGCATTTCAGATATTATGTTTTTAGAAGGGATTCTCAACTTGTATTTCAATATTAAAGATCTGTTTAGAAGAAGATGCTTGCCCAGGGAGTTCTGCCTAGTGCATAACCGTTACCATCTCCTGATATGTCAGTGTTATTTTATGTTACTTTTCTCAGCAACCACAGAGAACACCTGTTCATTATTTCCAGGCCTCTCAATAACACACTCTTCAAAGGCTTAATAGACCAGAGTTAATTCTTCATTTTGTGCAGTGTTTTTTCATCCTTGTGTTTGTTTTTCTTCATCTACGAAAAAAATATGACTATATGCCCTGATTCCATTTTCTATCAGCCCTGATCCTTCATGTCTCAGTCCTGGAGTCAATGAAATAATCATTGTCTACTTAGTACATTACACCAGGATTAGATATGAAACCTTCCAGTAATAGTACTGGGACCATCAGTCCAAAGGAGCTTTTGAATCTCAGTACATTTTCATCCTCTTACCAGGTCATTCGTCTTTGAAGGTGGTGACACACCAGTGTGAGAGATGACCTCATGACAAGGAACATCTTCACAAGTTCTCATTTGAAGAAGTGGTTTTTGAAGAATAAGGAGGCAATGGGGGAGGGAGATTAGCAGTCAACTCTTTTCTGCAACTGTTAAGTGTTTTGGAATTCAGCAGTTTTTCAAAATATATTTGCCTAAAATTCTTCAGAGATTCACTTAAAAGAGAAGAATTATAAGAAAAAGATAGATTTGAAGCCAAATAGGATATTTGTTGCCTTTTTTTTCTTCATGATTTGAGTTTATTTGAACAGTTTTTGTCCTGCTTAATGACTTAGCCTGAGGAAAAATTCCCCCCTGGTTTTGGGTACTAATGGGGATATAGGATAATTTTTTCCTGAAAATGCCCCTCCTATTACTTTGAATTATATCAAAGCATGCTCCATGAATAATTCTTTGTATTTATTTTCTCTTTTTATGGCAACTCATTCCAGATGAATGTAACAATTTGATAGGTACTAATACAGTGTCAATAATAAACATCTAAAATGGTTTTACTTTATTCTAAAACAAAATACCTATGAAACTATTGCTTGATGAGCAGAATGTAAAGATTTTTACAAATGTAGGATCTAATGAGATACTGACATGTTTTGAATATTGGTCCATGAGATTGCTGGAAGAACTTGGCTGCCTTACCACATTACGTTATAGACAAACCTCACTATGGACTAATACAATTCATACACACCTTAATGGGAACCTCCTGCCTCTGACTCACTGCAAGAAATGAAGCCAAAGAGTTTAGTCTATAGTACTTGCTCAAGTTCCTAGATTTAAATCTGGAGTCATATTTACTTTGGGTTGTTTTGTTCCTAAAGTGAGTGATATCATGGTGACCATGATTCCAAGGACAGTTAGGGGATGCTTTGCCTTTCAAAAGAAATCAATGTGAGAGATTTTCAGAAGGTGAGCCAGAAGAGATTTTATTTTCAAATAGAAATACATGAGCAAGAGCCTACAGAGAGAATACCAGTGGAGGTATTTAGCTTTTATTAGTCAGCCATCCAATCAGGATCTGTGAAGAAGGCAAGTCCTAAGTTCCACAAGCAAAGCAAAACAAAACAAAACAAAAAAGGAGAAAAACTAATGAAGTTAAATCTTAGCATGTTCCATCTCTAAATAAGGTTACCTGAAAATCCCAAACTTGTAGTCAATTAAATAAAAATGTAAAATTGGCTGTTATCATTTTGGGCCAGAGAACTGGTTGATGGACTAGTTATTTTGCTATTTTAAAATATGAAACTGGATGAATGTTTAATGCTAGTAATATCTGTACAATGTGATTAAATTGCGTTGGGACAATGAAATTAATTTTTTTTATTCCCACAACTGATTGTGTTAAGGGTAATTTGATCAATAGTGGTAAAGCTAAATTCTGCTTTTAAGGTAAGTTTCATGGCTGATATGATGATGATTATTTTAGTTGTGAAAACAATTTCAGTCACTGTGACCTAAGCAACACAGGTGTTTGGGGCAATTCTCCAAGTTGTCTAATTCAGGGGAAACATTGGCTTTTCTGGAAATTACCTGGGTCATTTGACATGTGTTTTGCTTGAACTAGTTTGATAATTTTTCCGATCCTCTTCTTTGCCAGAGACACAACTAAAATGTCTAGACACAAAACACAAACTATAGATGGAGGTTTCTTTCTTGTTTTTTTTTTTTTTCTTTTTTTGCTATAAGGCTTACGTAGGCTTTTTCTTAGTTGGCAGGTGCAGTTTTACCTAAGAGTAGAAAGACTATTGTTGGTCTAGGTCCATATTGCATTGGGAGTGCAGTGAAGTGAAACAACAGAGATTTGTAACTCATAAGTCAGGAAGCAGAATACTACCTCATTAGCTTCTCCATCAAGCTTATAGTAACAGACTCTTCTACAACAGTGGTTTTCACGATTTTTGCAACTAATAATTACAATTATAATTATATGGAAAAATCAGTTTTCTAAAGAAAGCTATTTATATGATCATAGTAGAAATTTCAAACGTAAATGTCAGGAAAAGAGGGAGTATAAGTAATATTGAGTGGTAGGAACTATGGCAAATTGGAACATTCATATCCTGCTTAAAGATGACATCCATTATTCCTCTTCAGCCAGCTGACACTATATCAACCCAGTGTTGCCAGACTTTTCCTTTCTCTATAATAGTAAGAAATTTAGGTCTTTATATAAAATTTCTCAATGTTTATATCTTGGCAATCTTTTGGAGTTTGAGTGAGATAATTAATGACACCCCCTTTCTTCTCCTCTTGCGTTTATTACCAATTGAGAAATGACACAGAAATAAGACAGATGGAGATCAAGATGTCAACATTATTACTGGTAAAACTGATTGGAGAAGACTGGAATCTGCAGGCAAATATATTTCTAATTACCACTCAGAAGAAATCATGGTTATGCCAAACTGCCTCCTAAGAGGAGAAAGAGACAAAAAAGAAAGGGATCAGAGTGCTCGCAGATTGTTAATAGAATAACTTTACCCAATTATGAAGTGAGGACCAATGAATGTCAGAACTAATATTCCACCCAACAGAGAGAGAAATTGGAGAGCTCTTAGACTGCAAATTTATCCACTGCTGTGTGAAAATCTAAGGGTGAAAGCCAGGGGAAAGGGAATTCTACCCCCATAGCAACACGTTCATTTACACAAATGCTATGCAGGGCAAACACATATAGTTTTAGCCTGAAGATGCCTAATTTGCAACCTCTGGTCTATAGCTACTATTTTAAACTTTATCTATTGCAATTTTTTAAGTTCTAATTGTTTTTAGGACTTAAAACATCTCAGTGAAACTATTATAAGCATGGTTTTACTTTTTTAAATACTAAAAATTTAAAAAAATATGCACTTTATGGAAATTGAACATGTAACAAAATAGCTTTTGATAATTTTGTATAATAGTCGAATAATTGAATTTTCCTGCATAAGATAAGCTTTTCTGACTAGGTGTATTGGGAATAATTTTGGTTGGTATCCAACACTGCATGCTTTTATTTAACTGACCCTGTAAACAGGAGGCTGAAACTCACTGCTCATAGCCCCAGTTCTGACTCCACACTTCTCTCCCATGTAGGCTTCAGTTTCCCATTTGCTAATGTAGTTGCCTTTCAGTTCTTTTCTTTACCCTTGCATTTCAACATCTGTGGTTGTTTTCCTGGTGATGATTGAAATTCTTCAATGATTCTGGTTCCTCAGCCCTTAACCACCTCAGCTGTCTTCCCTTGAAAGGCACTGAATAAACACTCTACGAAGTTCAACAGCGCAGAGCCCCCCCACACTGTGATTATCCCATATAGCTTGATCCAGACCCTTGCACAGGAGATGGTATTCATAGTTTTTCCATTCTTGATGGTTTTGGATCTGGTTATTATTAAATACGGTTTGTAACAAGGAGACCATTGCTTGAGGTACTGATATTTGCCATAGCAAAGTAAGGCTTGTTCTCCTAGTTCAGAATTGTAAATGGGTTTCTTACTCAGCAGAGAGTAAACAAAGTCATTTTTGATAGAAGTATCTTCAGATGCCCCTAACATGATGGAATCTCAAGAAGTGCTTGATGGCCCCTAACATGATAGAATCTCGAGGAGTGTTTCAAAATCTAGACTTTACTTAAGAGAAAAGCAAAAACCAAACTTCTCTCCTAAAATCATGATTGACTAAAACATGTTTCAAATTTCATCCTAGTGGTAGTCTGGAGCATTTTTGATATATGGCCCTCATTTGCTTTTCCGTGGTTTGTTTTGGCTATTTTTTAGGCAAACAACACCCACATATAAAAATAACAACCCTTTTCTTGCACACTATCCCTGGAATTTCCTCATCTGGAGTTTTCTCCCACCAACATTCAAGGGATTCCTAGAGGGTCAGCCCAAGGGGGCATTACACAGGACACTGGAATTTGTGCCTGGTGATGTCCTTTTTTGTTCAAAGTTGACCCTGTTGGATAGATTTACTATCTGTCTGTGGGGGCCTGGGGAAAAATATCTCAGCTCGGGCTTCCTTAGCCTGCTCAACAATGGGCCTTAAATTTCTGCTTCAACCTCTTCAATCCACAAAGGAAATTAAGCTCCACCAAGGCAGACAGAAAAACCAGAAGAATGAGATTGCTAGCCAGGCCTTTGCAATGAGTGAGGCGCCTGAAGGAATCACCCACTGCCTTAGTTATTTTTTTTTGTTGCTGGGACAAAATATCTAACACCCAAAGTAAGTGGAGGAAAGGTTTATTTATCTTACTGTTTGTAGAGATTTCAGTCCATGATCGACTGACTCTAAGACAGGTTGGTGTGGCAGAAAAGCAACAGTTCATGGTGGCAGAAGACAGCACAAGCAACAAGAGAGAGAGAGCAGAAAGGACAAGCCTCTTTCTGTGCCTTATATTGTACGCAGTCTACCCACACTGGTGTGTGTGTGTGTGACTCATACCCTTAATCCCAGCACTGGACCATGTGCCAGTCACAAACTCTAGGTTCAGCCATCTCTGAAAAGCCTGCCCTCTATGGCTGCAGGAGGTTTGGTGGCGGGGGGACATCCAGACACAAACCATAGTATTCTGCCTCTTGCCCCCAAAAACCCATGTACATTTTTTTAATGCAAAAGCCACTTAGTTCATCTCTAAAAGTTACCAAAGTCCTAACAGTTTCAGCGTTGCTGAAAAGCCCAAATCCCAAATCTCCTCTGAGGTATAAGGCAAACTCTTAGCTGTGAGCCCGTATGCAAAAGTTAAACCCTTCCACAACTTAACGGCATGAGACAAACATTTCCATTCTAAAAGTTATAAACAGGAAGATACAATGGAATGGGATCAAAGCAAGTCCGAAATCCAGAAGGGCAAACATTAAGTCCTGTAATGTTATGTTCAGCATCTGAGGCAATCTGTGACAAGATGTGAACTCCAAAGGACTTGGATGGCTCTGCTCTTACAGCACTGCTGATGGCTGTCACTTTCATGGCTTCTCTCTTGGACTCACTTTGGTCTCTTCTAGCAGTTTTCCCTAGCTGATCCATGTTCCTGGCTTCTCCAAACTTTTGGGGTCTTCACTGCACCTTTGGATTTACACTCACAACTTCAGGCATTGTCCTCTCAGGGGCATGCACTGCCTGACCTCCCAGACCTTTGGAAATCTGTGCAGAAGGCTTCCTGAACCTACAACTCTTTCATTCTGCACATACCTAAAACTAGTGCCATGTGGATGATGGCTAAGTCTATGGCCACCTGAGCAGTAGACAGAATTTCATCTCTCAATTGTAGGGGTCAAGTGCCTGGATCACTGGGCACTCTGAATCCAATTCTGAGGAACAAATTTTTATGCTGTTGCCATTCTGAAACATAATGTGGTTGCTGCCATTCTGAGACATAGTGCGGCCACCACCATTCCTGGACTGAAACCTCTATAAACCGTGAGCTAAATAAACCTTTCTTCCTTTAACTTTGGGTGTCAGGTATTTTGTCTCAGCAATGAGAAAAAAGTAACTGAAACACCCATTCAGCCTCAGCTACCAGAAAGCTTCCATTTATTAATTACCTGCATGGCTTTGGAAAACCACTACTAAATATGTCTCCTGTATTATCACCTTTAATTTAATACTTGCTATATTCATGAGGTATGGAGCCTCATTGGTAAAGAGACATTAAAGACATATTCAAAATCTCATAGCTACTGAGCAGTAGCAGAACTAGGATTGTACTCTAGATATCTGACACAATATCTATTACCCTGTCCACTGGCCTGTTTCTAAAATTTTGCTTTTACTCAAGTCTTCTGTTTAACATTTTAGTACCACACTTGACTGGGAACAATGGCACCCTGCCTGGATCCATCTTCCTTTTCTCCTTTTCCTCCCCCTCCTTCTCCCCTCCAATAGAATCCTGGGTTGAGGACTGATCCTTCAATATATATCATACCACTCAGCTACAGTACCAGCCTCTGCCTAGATTTCAATAAACCCTAACATAAGTAGATTCAGCACTCTCATATCTAAGGTGTACTATTTTATTCTAAACTCTCAGTTAAGGACAGTCTTAGTTTCCTAGTGTTATCCTGACAAATTATCACAAGCTCAGCAACTTAAACATCAAAAGCTTATTTTCCCATGATTCTGGAGGGTTGAAGTCTAAGATCATGGTTGGCAGGTTGAGTTCTTCTAATGCCTCTCTCCTTAGCTTGTGAATGGTCACCTTCCCACTGTACGCTCATATGACTTTTTGGACCCCCATTCCTGGGGTAACTCTGAATGTCCTGTTTTCCTCTTCTGATGAGGTCATAAATCAGATTGTATTAGGGCCCACTCTACTGGGCTGATTTTAACTGAAAGTACCTCTTTAAGGCTCTATAATAATATATAATCATATTCTGAGGTTCTCAGGGTTGGGGCTTCAACATGAACATTGGGAGGATTGCTATTCAGCTCATAACAGGGACTGAGCATTTGCTACCAATGAATCAATCACTCGGGTCTCGCAGAAATATATCTAACTATTTTGACTATCATTCCTGGTCTTGCTAGAATATATTGCTACCCTTAACTATGATACAGAAATGAGAACCCCCTTAAAAGTAAAGCTGGGCATTCAAGCCTGAAACTTTAAGTTCCATTACCCCACGTCTAAACTTTTACCTTGGTATGGTTTGGATATCTGTCTTTTCTTTTGTCCCCCTTTTTTAAATTTATTTTTTAATTTTTATTTTTTTATTTTAAAGAGAATAAAACAAAGCAAAACAAAACAAATCAGAATGAAGCAGATCAGAACAGAACAATGTAAGCAACACAAGACTTCAAAACAAGACACCAGGAAATCAACAGTGGCTACCATAATGACTCCTGTTTTCTTTGAAATAGTTGTCCATACCTTCAGACACAATAAATTCAAACAAAACAAAGTAGTATAAAAGTAATCAAAACAAAAGCATGAAAGCAGTATGGGTCGTCAAAACCAGACAATAGGATACCAACAATAGCTACCATAATGACTCTTATTTTCCTCAAAATAGCTGCCATACCTTCACACATATTGAAATCAAATAATAGAAAACAGACTAAAACCAATCAAAACAAAAAATAAAAGCATGCTTGGACTTCAAAACAAGATGAAAGGAAATCAGCAATGTCTATCATATTGTCTCATTTTCTTCAAAGTAGCTGTTCATACCATCGCACATAATAAAATCAATTCTTGTAAATTCTTTAGAAGTTCTAGGCATTTATAAACCTGTACGTGTATATCTATCCTTTCTGTATTAGAGGGAAAAACGAAACAAAACACAATAAAAATAAGCAAAAGAAACAAATAAATAACAATAACAAAGAACCTAAAACAATAACAATATAGGCTTTCACAACAAGGTGGTAGCCACATAACAAAGGTGGTTATTTTGTTTAGTTATCTTCAGAAGAGTTACTCAGATTACCAGATAAAGACTTGCAAAATTGATCTTGTCCTATTACTGTTAACTGTTTTGTTCTAAGAACTAAGATTCAGTAGTACAATCATCCCAGCTATCCTAATTGTATGAATACAAATTTGTATCTTTTTTCTTTTCCCTTCCTTCTTTTCTCCTTTTTCCTGTTTGTGTTATTTTTTTTCCCCTTTGAGAAGTTTCTTACCCTTTCACAATGTTTATGGAAGATTTTGTGTCTTATTTACTCTTTTGGTTTCTTACACTAGGGAAACAGTATGGTATTTACACGTGAGTTTGATTTATTTCACTTACGAGTATGGTCTCAAGTTGAATCCATTTACCTATAAAAGCCTCAGCATGATCCTTCTTTGTAGCTGAATAATACTCTATTGTATAAAAATACCACATCTTTTTTATCCATTCCTCGGTTGATGGGCATTTGGGTTGTTTTCAAGATTTAACTATTATAAATTGTGCTGTTATAAACATGGGTGCACATATATCACTGTGAGATGATGTTTTCAATTGTTCTGGGAATATGCCTAGAAGCAGAATAGCTGGGTCAAATGGGACTTTCAATGTCAGCTTTTTGAGGGAGCCTCAGGCTGATTTCCACAGTGGTTGTACCAGTCTACATTCCCACCAAAAGTGCAGAATTCCTTTTTCCTCATAGCCTCTCCAGCATTTGTTATTGGTGGTTTTCTTGATCCTGGCCATTCTTTCTGGACTGGGATGAAACCTCAGTGTTGTTTTCATTTGTATTTCTCTAATGACCAATGATGCTCAACAGTTTTTCATGTATTTATTTGCCATTTGTATTTCTTCAGCTAAGAAGTGTATACTCATCTCAGATGCCCATTTTTGGATTTAGTCTTTGAATTTCAGGGGCCAGACTTTTTTCAATTCTTCATATGCGCTAGGTAGAAGTCCTTCGTCTGAGGAACAGTTGACTAAGATTTTTTTTCCCAATTCATTGGTTTTCTTTTCACTCTATTGGAGATTTCTTTTGACATACAAAAACTTTTTAGTAAGATGAGATCCCAGTTGTTGATTCTGGAAAGCATTTCCCCTGCAGTTTGATTTTTGTTCATGAATTCTATGCCTACCCCTAAGTCTTCAAGATTTTTACCTACCTTGTCTTCCAGCAGATTTAATGTTTTAGTGTTTAGATCTTCGATCCATCTTGACTTTAGTTTAGTGCATGGTAATAGGCATGGTTCTAGTTTCAGTTTCTGGCATATGGAAAGCCAGTTTTTCCAGCACCACTTATTAAAGAGGCTATCTTTCTTCCAGTGAACATGTTTGGCCTCTTTGTCAAAAATAAGGTGACTGAGTGTGTTAGTAGTTATGGCTGTATCTTCTAATCTATTCCATTGATCTTCAGATATGTTTTTATTCCAGTACCATGATGATTTTACCACAGTAGCTTTGTAGTATAACTTCAAATGAGGGGTTGTGATGCCTCCTGCCTTGCCTTTGTCCCCCAGAATTGCCTTTGCTATTCTAGGTTTCTTCTGGTTCGGGATGAATTTTAGGAATGATTTCTCTAGATCTGTGAGGTATGTTAATGGTATTTTGATTGGAATTGCATGAAATCTGTATAACAATTTTGAGAGAATTGCCATTGTCACAATATTTGTTCTTCCTACCCATGAACAAGAAATTTCTTTCCATTTTCTGAGATCCTCTTTGATTTCTTTTCTCAGAGTACTGTAATTTTCACTGAATAGATCTTTTACTTCTTTTGTTAGATTGATTCCTAAATATTTCATTTTTGGGGTGCTATTGTGAAGGGTGTGGTTTCTCTTCTCTCTCAGTGAGGTTGTTGTTTGTGTACAGGAATGCTATTGACTTTTGAGTGTTGATTTTGTATCCAGCTACATTACTGAATTTTGTTATTACACCTAGAAGTCTTTCAATAGATTTTGGGGGGTCTTCTATGTAGAGTATGATGTCATCTGCAAATAATGTTAGTTTAACTTCTTCCTTTCCTATCCTTATTTGTTTTATTTCTCTTTCTTGCAAATTGCTCTGGCTAATATTTTCAGCACTACATTGAATAGGAGTGGTTATAGTGGGCAGCCTTGTCTTGTTCCTGATTTTAGAGTGAAAGCTTTTAATTTTTGACCATTAATATGATGTTGACTGCTGGTTTGTCAGAGATGACTTATCAGATTGAGGTAAAGGGCATTTATTTCAATTTTCTGTAGGTCTCTTAACATGAAAGAGTGTTGGACTTTATCAAAAGCTTTTTCTGCATCTATTGAAATGGTCATGTGATTCTTATCTTTGGTTCTATTGATATGGTGTATTACTTTTACTGATTTGAATATGTTGAACCATCCCTGCATTCCTGGGATGAATCCCACTTGATTGTGGTGTATAATCTTCTTGATGACTTGTTGCATTCTGTTTGCCAGTATTTTATTGAGGATTTTTACATCTATGTTCATTAGGGAGATTGGCCTGTTGTTCTCTGTTTTGGTTGGCTCTTTCTCTGGTTTTGGTATTAGGGCAATACTTGCTTCCAGAAATGAGTTAGGGAGAATTGCTTCCCTTTGAATTTCATTGGAGAGTTTGAAGAGTGTTGGCATTAAGTCTTCCTTGAATTTCTTATACAATTCAGCTGTGAATCCATCAGGACCTGGGCTTTTCTTTGTCGGTTAAGGTTCTAATTACATTTTCAATTTCATTAACTGAAAATGGGTTATTTAGCACTTTTACATCTTCTTGATCCAGCTTTGGTAAATCATATGTTTCTAGAAATCTGTCCATTTCTTCTGTGTTGCCAAACCCATGAGAGTTAAGGTTTTTGAAGTAGGTATTGATGATCTTCTGTATTTCTACAGGGTTTCTTGCAATTTTGCCCTTTTCATTTCTTATTGCATGAATTTGAGTTTTTTCTTTCATTTTTTAAAATAAGTTTGTCTAGGGGCTTATCAATTTTATTTATTCATTCAAAGAACCAACTCTTTGACTCATTAATTCTTTGTATTGTTTTCTTAGTGTCTATTGCATTAATTTCTGCTCTGATCTTAATAATTTCTTCCCTTCTTTTGGCCTTGGGCTTGACTTGCTCTTCTTTTTCTAGATGTTTGAGGTGTAGCATCAGGTTGTTTATTTGTGTTCATTCTGTTTTTCTGATGTAGGAATTCATCACAATAAATTTCCCTCTGAACACTGCTTTCATTGCATCCCATAGGTTCTGGTAAGCTGTATTTGTATTTTCATTTGCTTGCAGATATTTTTTAATTTCTTCTTTAATTGCCTCTGTGACCCAGTGATTGTTCAGGAGTGTGTTATTTAGCTTCCGTGTGTTTATGGAGTTTTGCAGTTTCTTTTGTCATTAATTTCTAGTTTCATGGCACTATGGACAGATAATATGCATGGAATAATTTCAATTCTTTTGCATTTACTTAAGCATGTTTTATGGGTTAGAAGAAATGTTAAACTTAATAAAAGAAATACTGAATTTATTTTAGAGAATGTCACATGTGAAGCTGAGAAGAATGTATATTCTGATGCTGTTGGGTGGGACACTGTGCACACCTCTACTAAGTCCATTTGTTCACAAGTTTGATTCAGTTCTGTTATTTCTTTGCTGATTTTCTGTCTAGTTGATCTGTCTCTTTGTGTCAATAGTGTTAAGTTTCCCTGTTATAATTGTGTTATTGCTTATTTGATTTTTCATTTCTATTATTATTTTTATATAGCTAGATGCTCCTATATTTGGTCCATATATATTTAAGATTGTTATCTCTTCCTCTTGAAGGTTTCCTGTAACTAGTATGTAGTGACCTTCTTTATCTCTTTGGATCATTCTTGGTTTGAAGTTTGCATTGTCTGCAAACAGAATAACTACCCCTGCTTTTTTGGGGGGTTCCTGTTGCATGAAGTATTATTTTCCAACCTTTGATTTTCAGTCTGTGAATTTCCTTTTGGGTTAGATGGGTTTCTTGTATACAGCATATGGTTGGATGTTGTTTCTTGATCCATTCTGCCAGTCTGTTTCTTTTCTTTGGTGAATAGAGGCGATTTACATTAATGGCTATAAGTGATACATATTGGCTCATTTTTCTCATGTTATCTTTCTGCTGTTGGTACTTTACATTTCCCCTCTGTTTAATTGTTTGCCCTGTTTAGTGTTTTTTTTTTCTGTTGGTGTTCCTGGAGTTGTAGTTATTTTTATGTCTATCTAGAATATCTTTCAGTATTCTTTGCAGGATTAGTTTGGTGGTCATGAAGTTCTTCAATTGTTCTTTGTTGTGGAAGTATCTTACTTCTCCATCAGTTCAAAGGACAGTTTCACAGGGTACATAAATCTGGGTTGGAAGTCATTTTTCTATAGGTTTTGAAATCACTCCATGCTCTTCTTGACTTCATTGTTTGTGTGGAGAAGTCTGCTGTGATTCTGGTGGGTTTTCCTTTATAGGTGATCTGTCCCTTGTCTCTAACAGCTTTTAATATTCTGTTTTTATGTTGAATTTCTGGGATGTTGATTAATATATGTCTAGGTATAGATTTATTTTAGTTATAGCTAATTCAAGTTCTATATGCTTCACTTATCTGTATGTCAGTTTCCTTTCCCATGTTTGGAAATTTTTCAGCTATTACTTCTATAAATAGTTCTTTGATATCATTTGTGCTGTCACCTTCTTTTACTTTCACACCTATTAGCCATATATTGTTTTTCTTTGCATCGTCTTGCAACTGTTGAAATGTTATTTTCTGATCTCTTGTTATTTTTAGAAGATCTTTGCTTTTCTGTTCACTCACTGCAAACTTGTCTTAGAGGTCTTAGAGTCTATCTTCATATTCATTGAGGTAGTTTTGCCAGCTTTTGATGGAATTTTTTATTTCTTTGATATCTCCTTGAATGTTTCATGCCTTCTATTTCTTTTTTAAATTGTTCATTCAAGGTTTCCATCTTTCTGCAATGCTTCTCAATTTTTTAAACTATGTCATCTTTAGATGTGTTCAGTATTTCTTTTATTAAGTTTAACATTTCTTCTTTTACCTGTGAGATTATTTCTGATCTGAGTTCCTTTACAGCTTTATGGAGTTGTTTCTTTACTTCAGTTCCTATCATTTCATAAGTTTCAGGTGTATGTCTTACACTTCCTTCTATGGCCATGTCTCCTAGGCTTAGTTGGGTTGGGCTGGAGGTTTGAGATTGCATTTTGCTCTTTTGTTTTGTCATTTTCCTGTGTTCCCCAGGTCCCTACTGGCATTCAAAGAATGCTCAAATGGGGGGAGTATGCTGGGTGGACCTTGAGCTCACCCCACGTGGCACTCTGAAGCTCCCTGGCTGCTTGAGTTTGGTAGGCATGACTCTGTCAGGTTCTGGGTGGTGTACCAAGGTTGAACAGCTAGATGGAGTACACTATGTAGGCCTTCAGGTCATACCACCCAGCACACTAAAGCTCCCCGGCTGGTTGGGGTCACTAGATGGGACCCTACCAGATTCTAATCGAGGTACTGAGAATGCACAGCTAGCTGGAGTTCATTGTACAGGCCTTGAACTCTCACCACTCAGGACAGGAGGTTCACCTGCCTCTCAGGGTTGCTGGGCAGGACCCAGCCAGGACCCAAGCCACTTTCCTAAGGTCCCCGGATGTTTGGGGAAGCTGGGCAGTTCCCTTACAAGTTCTGAGTGAGGTGCTGAAGCTGCACTGCCAAAGTTTCACTGCTAGGTAGATTTCGTTGTGCAGGTCTACAGTGCGCAGGACTCAGTGAGCAGCTGTTGGCAGGGTACTCAGAGTTGCTGGGCCAGGCCCAGCCAGGACCTGAGTCACTTTCCTAAGGCCCCGGATGTTTGGGGATGATGGGTGGAGCCCTACCAGCTTCCCAGGGAGGTGCCAAAACTGCACCGCCAAATCTACACTACTAGGTAGTGTTTGCCATGCAGGCCTTCGGCACACAGGACTCAGTGCACGGACATTGGCTGGGTACTCAGAGTCACTCTCTTTTTTTAACAAAACAAGACAAAACCAAACAAAAGATAGAGGTGATGCCGAATTTAAAAAATAGTAGGAAATTAACAGTGGTTAATATATTGCATATTGTTATCTTAGGAGTAGTTGTTCAGGCTACAAGATTTAGACATGAAGAATGATCAATCAAAGAGTGAGAGCAAAAACTCTTTTATGAACTTACAGAAATCAGTAGTATAGTTATCTATCTTGTACACACACACACACACACACACACACACGTATACCTACATACATATCATCTTTTCCCTTCTTCCTTTTCTCCTTTCCCCTATCCCAGTTATTCTTTCCTTTTGGGCATTTTCTTTATCTTTCATTTTCACAACATCTATTGTACATTTTGGATCTTATTACTCTTTCAGTTTTCTTTTACTCTAGGGAGACAATATGATATTTACACATGTGAGCTTGATTTACTTCACTTAAGAGTACGGTCTCAAGTTGCATCCATTTACCTCTAAAAGTCTTAAGTTTATCCTTATTTATAGCTGAGTAATACTCCATTTTATAAAAATATCACATCTTCCCAGCACTCGGGAGGCTGAGGTAGGAGGAGCGTTGTGAGTTCAAGGCCCGCTTGGGCTACAACACGAGTGCAAGGCCAGCCTGAGCTACATAGTGTGACCCTGCCTCAAAAAAACTAGGGTTGGGAGTTGGGTTCAGTGGTTTAAGCGCCTGTCTGGCAGGTGTGAGGCTGTGAGTTCGATCCCCAGTGCTGCAAAAAAATAAAATAAAATAAAAAAATTAAAATATCACATCTTTTTTATTCATTTCATGGTAGATGGGAATTTGTGTTGTTTCCAAGATTTAGCTATTACAAATTGTGCTGCTATAAACACGGGTGCACATATATCACTGTGGTATGATGTTGTCAATTCTTCTGGGAATATACCCAGAAATGGAATACCTGGATTTAATGGGGCCTCCAGTCCTAGTTTTTTGAGACATCTCCACTCTGATTTCCACAGCGGTCATAACAGTTTACACTCCCACCAACAGTGGAGAAGCATTCTTTTTTCCCCACAGTCCTACCAACATTTGTTATTGGTTGATTTTTCTTTCTTTCTTTCTATCTTTCTTTCTTTCTTTCTTTCTTTCTTTCTTTCTTTCTTTCTTTCTTTCTTTTCTTTTCTTTTCTTTTCTTTTCTTTTTTGATCTTTCTTGAGGCAGAGTTTCACTATATGGTTCAGGCTGGCCTTAAACTCACTTTGTATCACAGGGTGGCCTCTAACTTGTGGCAATCCTCCTGCCTAAGCATCCTGAGTGCTGGAATTACAGACATGCACCACTGTGCCTAGCTTTGGTTGATTTCTAGATGACAGTCATTCTTTCTGGAGTGAAATGGAATCTCAATGTTTTTTTAATTTGCATTTCTCGATTGATCAGTGATGGTGAACATTTCTTCATGTATTTATTTGCCATTTGTATTTCTTCATCTGAGAAGTACATGTTCAACTCAGATATCCATTTTTGGGTTGGGTCTTTGAATGGGGGGGGCTGATGCTTTTCAATTCTTTATATGTTTTAGATGTAAGTCCTTTGTCTGAGGGACAGTTGGCTAAAATTTTTTCCCAATCTGTGGGTTTTCTTTTCACTCTGTTTGTGGTTTCTGTTGAAGTGCAAAAACTTTTTAATGAGATGAGATCCAAGTTGTTCATTCTTTGAGTACTTCCTGCATGGTTTGCATTTTGTTCATGAACTCTTCATCTACCCCAATGTCTTCAAGATTTCTACCTACCATGTCTTCTAGTAGATTTAGTGTTTCTATTTTAATATTTAGGTCTTTGATCCATTTTGACTTTAGTTTAGTGCCTGCTGATAGGCATGGGTCTAGTTTTATTCTTCAGCATGTGGAAAGCCAATTGTTCCAGTATCATTTATTGAAGAGGTTATCTTTCTTCCAATGAACATGTCTTGCCCCTTTGTCAAAGATAAGGTGGCTGAGTGTCTTTATAGTTGTTTCTGCATCTTCTAATCTGTTGTATTCATCCTCAAGTCTGTTTTTTTTTCCAGTACCATGCTGATTTTATCATGGTAGCTTTGTAGCATAATTTCAGGTCAAGGATTGTGATGCCTCTTGTCTTGCCTTTGTTGCCCAGGATTGCCTTTGCTATTCTAGGTCTCTTCTGTTTCCAAATGAATTTTAGGAATGTTTTCTCTAGATCTGTGAAGTATGCTAATGGTCATTTGATTGGGATTGCATTAAATCTGTATAACAGCTTTGGGAGTATGGCTATTTTCACTATGTTGTTTCTTCCTATCCAGGAGCAAGGGGTATCCTTCCATTTTCTGATAACCTCTTCAATTTCCTTTTTTAGAGTATTATAGTTTTCAATATATAGATCTTTTGCATCCTTTGGTTGGTTGATTCCTAAATATTTCATTTTTTTAATGCTACTGTGAAAGGTGTTATTTTCATAGTTTCTCTCTCAGTGAGTTTGTTGTTTGTGTACAGGAATGCTATTGATTTTTGAGTGTTGACTTTGTATCCAGCTATGCTGCTGAATTTGTTTATTAACTCTAGTAGTTTTTTGATGGTGTTTTTGGTGTCTTCTATGTAGAGTATCATGTCACTTGCAAATAATGATAGTTTAACTTTTTCCTTTTCTAGCTTTATTCCTTTTATTTCTCTCTCTTGTCTAATTGCTCTGGCTTACATTTCCAGAACTATACTGAATAGGAGTGGTGACAGTGAACATCCTTGTCTTGTTCCTGATTTTACAGTGAAAGCTTTCAGTTTTTGTCCATTTAGTATGATGTTAGCTGTTGGTTTGTCATAGATGGTTTTTGGAAGATTGAAGTAGATACCATCTATTCTGACCTTCTATTTTTTATTATGAACGAGTGTTGGACTTTACCAAAAGATTTTTCTGCATCTATTGAGATGATCATGTGATTTTTGTCTTTAGCTCTGTTGATATGATGTATTACATTTATTGATTTGTATATGTTGAACCATCCCTGTATTCCTGAGATGAATCCCACTTGGTCATGGTGTACAGTCTTCCTGATGACTTACTGCCTTCTGTTTGCTAGTATTTTATTGAGAATTTTTGCCTCAATGTTCATTAGGGAGATTGGCCTATAGTTCTCCTTCATGGTTAGGTCTTTCTATAGTTTTGGTATCAGAGTAATACTTGCCTCCAGGAATGAGTTAGGGAGAACTGCTTCCCTTTAAATTTTATTAAGGATTTTGGGGAATATTAGCATTAAGTCTTCTCTAAATTTCTTGTAGAATTGAGCCATAAATCCATCAGCACCTGGGCTTTTTTTATTGGTAAGTTTTTAATTGTGTTTTCCATTTCAGTAACTGATATTGGTTTATTCAAAGTTTTTTTTTACCTTCTTGATTCAGTTTTGGTAATTCATACTTTTCTAGGAATCTGTCCACTTCCTTTGTGTTTTTCAGCCTATGTGAGTAAAGATTTTCAAAACAGGTGTTGATGATCTGAATTTCCACAAGATCTTAGTAATTTCACCCTTGGATGTCTGTCTTTTCTTAATGTTTACATTTGAAACATAGTGCTCAATGAGAAAATATTAAGAGGCAGGGCCTTTGGGATGTGATTAAATCATGAGGGTTGCATGCTCCTAAATTGGATTAATGCCCTTATAAAAGTGAATTGAGCTTGGGGATATAGCTCAACAGAACAGCAACTGCCTGGCAAATGTAAGGTCATGAGTACGACATTCCCAGGAACAACAGCAACAACAAGAACAACAACAACAACAAAAACCCAACGATGACAACAAAAACAAAAAACAAAAAACAGTGAATTGAACTGGCTGCCTTGCCCTTTCCACTATATGAACACATGGAGAAAGCACCATAAAGGAGTGGGCACTCACTAGACACCCAGTCCACTTTGATTTTATTTTATTTATTTTTAGTTTTATTCTTTTAATTTTATTTATTTATTTTATTTTTTATTTTTATTTTTTGGTACCAGGTATCAAACTCACAATGTCATGCCTGTTAGACAGGTGCTTAGGCAGCTGTGCTAAATCCCCAGCCCTATTTTTATGAGACAGGGTCTCACTGTGTAGTTCAGGCCAGGCTTGAACTCACTTTGTAGCCCAGGCTGGTCTCGAACTCACAACAATCCTCCTACCTCAGCCTCTCGAGTGCTGTGATTAAAGGCATGCACCACCATGCCCAGCTCCACCTTGATTTTAGACTTTCAGTTTCCAGAACTGTGAGCAAGTTCTCTTGTTTATAAATTACTAATCTAAGATATTTTTATAGTGGTCTGAACAGACTCAGACATACCATCCTACCAAACACATACTGATAGTTCTATAGAGAAAAACTGCAAAATACCTGCCTGTGTGCCCATGATTGAACAGATGAATGTTCAGAGCCATAATAACATTCTCTTAACTGGCAGTTATTCGATGCACTCTTGTTATATTGCTGATGAATTGATATATCTTTATTTCAGGCTCCTCATTTTTGCCTCACAGGCATATTTTGAGTTTTACAGTATTAAAATGATCTCTCAGACAGACACTTTTATAGCTGATAATGTTGAAAAGTATCTTTTGGGGAGTCCAAGCCAGTAGGATATATCAGGCACACAAACTCTGGAATCAGATTTTCTGGGTTAGTATTCAAATATCACCTTGCTCCTAAGCAAGCTTGGACAGTTTTCTTGACCTCTTTTTGTTATACTTCCCTCACCTGTACAAGGAAAAACTAATGCCAACCCAATGAATTTGTTGGCAGAATTAGATGAGTTTTAACTCTTATAATAGAGTTAAAATAGTGCCTGACCCACAGTTAGTATTCAATAAATTTTAGTTCTAATTCTTATTTTTGGGGTTAGAGTTTTTACAATTGTCTTTACTATATCCTTTACTACTAGCTTATTCTGGGAAACTTTTATAAAATGTACATTTATGTCACTTATTTGTCTATGAAATGTAAAAGTTCAGCAATAATGGGCTTAAATATGGAAAGGAATTTATTTGCCTTGATAAATCAAGAAATCTAGGCACACGACAGTGCTAAATACAGCTTCATTCAGAGCCCAGATTATGTCACCAGAACCCAGGTTTTTCTCTCTGTATTCTCAACTCTGTCATTTTAATGTTATGCCCATAGTTCCCTTCTCATGGTTCGAATATAACTATTATCAACTCTCAGAACTTCAAGGTTCTAGGTTAAATCCAATAAAAATGAGTGAGCATCTTTATCTTAATATTTCTAGAAAAATTCTAGAATTTGCTCTAATTGGACCAAGCTAGTCCATGTGCTTACCCTTGATGTCTTACGGTTGCCAAAAGGATTCAGGACTTTGATTGGCCAGTTCTGAGTCAACCCTGCTACTCCTGAGTTAGGGTTAGAGACAACTTCACTGGAAGCACATGGGATGAAAGTGGGAGAAATTGAGATCAGAAGATTCTAGACAGAAAAAAAAATAATCAGATGTTCATAGCATAAATGAATTTTTAATATGTTTGGAAGATTTTTAGTTGACTGTGGAGCTTGTAGAACATATTAAAGTTCAGTACTATGGCTTTTGGTCCAAATCTGTAAGTTGATTATAAATTAGGTTTAGCATTATATCAGAGAAAACACTAAAAAGGAATTGAGACTATTTCTCCTAAGTGTGCCTAAGAGTCATATATTAACATGCACAATGCTGGTAATGTGAAAGATTTTTATGTTTTGCTTTTTAAGGAATGAAGAAAAGTTCATTGTCCCTACTCTTCTTCATTCCAGCTCCTCCTTTGCCTAAGAAAAGGACTCTGGGTAGTGTTAATCTCTTTGGGCAGAGTCACTGCACAGGGTTAAAAGTTGATACACTGACCTGGTTCTACTATACTGGGAGAAAGCTCAGTCATCTCTCTTCAGGTGCTGCTTTTCCTTTAGATCCTAAGAACAGCATTTCCTTTTGCTTCTAAACTATTCAAACCCACCTCCTTTGGCTGCAGGAGCTCTTTATGGATTCTAGCCCAACTTGCTTGAATTTCATTTTGCCTTTTGGGGCCAAACACCCTGTCTTTCGCATCCTTTGTCTACTATCTCTTGGGAGATGTTATAAAGGAGGTAGTTGCATACCCAAGCAAGAATTCAGGTATACCAAGGCCTCTGGCTAAAATTCCATTATAATATCTTAATATTATCACTTAATCATGTTTAATTATGTATTCAAAGTGCAACTTTTGAGAACATATAGTTGTAACATCTTTTTATTTTTGAGTTAAAGGTCTAAAGAATTTGTAAAGAGATCATCTTGTGCACTTGAAGTATATAGATAGGCAGTCAGAACTGGACTGTTTGAACACCTCGCTAAGAACAAAAGTCTCTGATTCAGAGACCTGAACTTGAATAAAATATCTTAAGCCAACTGTTTCTTAGTATGATTTCTATGGGAGGAATCTGGGCCTAGCTCAAAAAAAATTAATACAAACTAATCTAAAGTAAATTTTTTTTAACTCAAAGCCTAAAAACCATTTCTGTGAAGTAACCACTATATAGATCGTAAGTGTTGTGCATTCCTCTTTTTATGAAAAAGAGTAGAAAATACCAAATTTTGTCAAATGAAGCAAGACAAAAATTAGTCTTTCATTTGTAAAAGAGAAAATAAGACCCCAGGGACTCAAATGCCATTTCTGAATTACTAGGCAGTCCCTAATTGAACCATCCTTCAAAAACTCAACTTCACAAGTTATGTCTTAGAAATTCTCTCTAATTTAATATACTCAATAGTTTAGCATTTGAGAATGTCTCCTTCTGAGAGGGAATGAGTAATGATCAAAAAGAAGCCTGTGAGATATGAAGATATTATCTTCTCTCATGTGAGTTTAGTGATTTAGGAAAGACTTATATGCTAGCTTTTTTTTCTTATTTTAATGACCTTTCCCACATGTGGCCTCTCTAATTCCCATAATAACACTTTGTTTATACAGATAATTTTCTCTCCAGCAGGAGCTTTTACATGCTTTAATAACCTTTTCTCATAAATCAACCCAGTGTGCTGTGAAGTTTGATGGGGTTCAGGGTTAGGAAGGGTCCCCTAAGTCTGCCAGTTAGGGTTCTGATTGCTCTATTGCTGCCTTCCTGGGCTTCTCAGTGGGTTGATGTTAGCATAATGACTTGAGACAAGACTTTTTGGACAAAAGTCACCCTATATTGTCCCAGGATAAGTGCAAGCTCTGTGACAAATAAAATGTCTGAGAAGGTCTGCTATAAAGTCACATTCTGAATTTATATCCAAATAGAGGGAAATGTGAAGAATGTAGAGAATCTTAATTTTCATTTACAAAAAGCTCTATTCAGAGATTAAAATTATCATCACTAGATGATTTTGATAAAGTAAGTGGTATTTTGGGGGAACACATAACTGAAAACACCCCAGATTGGTATAGAACCAAAAGAAAAATTAATGGATAGTGTCACGGGGATACCTAAATAGGGACTACAGGTACAGTCTGTCCAGAAAGTCAAACACTTATCAAGGTGCTCTTTTTTTCCTCTCTTGCTTTGGGTTTCTACCAGATGTTTTCAGCCAGACTTTCAACACGTATGAGAAAGACGGCAGCTGCCAAACCCTGTTCTCATCTTCATAATTTAGGATCTAAAAGAAGAAAGAGATCGCCTTGTTCTTGGCATAACTATATGAAACTTCAAGGCGTTTCATGATTCTGACTGATAATCCAGTGTAGCTGTGTAGACTAATACATTGGTGGGTTTTCCAAAGTTGTCAAAGGGAGAAAAATACAACAAAACAAAACAAAACAACCCACTGGACTGGCCCATCTCTATCAGCTCTATATTCTTTCCTATATCCTGCCCTGCCTTACTCCAACACACATATGTTGTGCTGCAGGCATATATTCTAAAAAAAAAAACCCACCTCATATGGTAATAAATAAGTAAATAAATATGACAATTGACAAATTATAGTTGTGTTGGGTCTTGTAACACCACAATTGTCTGATACCACTTACTATCTGTTGTCTCAAACACTATTTTTCTAACAAAAATAGGTGTGTTGTTTTGTGTATTTTTATGGATATTAAATGATTCAATCTTTATTATACTCTGAGAGATATGTTGTTGCTATTGTCATTGTATAAATTGGGAAACTGAGGCTCAAAAGAGTTCATGGATTTGTACACAGGTAGGAGTTAGCCAGGACTAGGATATAGAGGGTCTGGAAAAGTATTCTTTGAAAAGAGCTTAAATCTATTAAATGTATTGTCTCTTGCTCCACTGTTTTTGTACTGCTTTGGGAACTGTCCTCTGTGTCTCCTGCTTGAGTTTCATTTGGGATTATCGGCACATGTCCTGCATTCCTCAGTGCTTTGTGGCCCATCTCCTTCTGGTGCATATATCAGACTTGAAATTGCTCTTGAACCAGACCAACCGCGGAGATACTATCCAAAGAATCTGACACATAGTGGCCTGTCAGTGTGGTTTCATTTCTTTCACTTATATCCTACTTTTTAAAGCAAATATTTACTTATATATTTATTTTATATATTTTAAAATTTATTCTTGGGAAAAGAGTAGATCCTCTTCCATTTGAGTCAACATTTTGAGTTTTGAGTAGACTTGGGAGTAGCTTTGTGTTCTCATAGAAACAGAAGTGCCTTCCCTCTGTGGATCTGATATATCACTGGCCACCCACACACACACAGATGATCCAGAATACAGTTTCACAGTATCCCTGGGTATTCCCAGCCTCCAACCCTGCCACAGAGGGCTAAATCCTTTTGTATCCAATTGGAAAGTATCCGTCCAAAACTAACATCTATCCAGAATGTCAGAATTTGACTATATTTGGAAATAGGGTCTTTGTAGATGTTCATTAGTGGAAAAGAGGTGCTGTTGGATTTGAGTGGTGACTAATAACTGTGTCCATATGACAAGACCATGGAAGACCCAGAAGATGCAAAGGAGAATGTCCCTGTGAAGCCAGAAGCACAAACTGGGGCATTGCAACCCCAAGCCAAGGAATGCAACCCTCAGAAGTTAGGAAAGGCAAGGAAAGATTCTTCCCTAGAAACTTCCTAGGAAACAGCTCTGCAAACATCTTTTATTGTTCTAATTTTCTTTTCTAATTATCAGTGCATATCCATTATGCAGAATAGTGTACTCCATTTGACATATTTGAACATGTATACTACATAGTACCTTGGCACTTTCCATCCTCTTTTCCCACCTTGTACTTCTCATTTATTCTCCTTATTCCCTTCTTCTTCTCTAATAGTCTCCTTTTAGTTTTTTTTCTCTGTCTTTCTTTGTCTCTCTGTCTCTCTCTGTATCTCTGTCATTCTTTCTGTCTCTCTCCATCTCTGTCTTTCTGTACATCTTTGTCTCTGTCTCTGTCTCTCTCCCTCTTCCTCTCTGTTGGTTATACATATAAGAAAAAATGTGATATTGACATTTTTGTCTGGTTTATTTCACTTGGCACAATGTCCTATACTTCTATGTTACTGCAAATTGCAGAGTTTCATTCTTCTTTATGGCTGAATAATATTCCATTGCATATATATATACACACTTTCTTCATCCATTCATCAGTAGGCAGGCACCTGGGCTGCTTCCATAGCTTAGCTATTATGAATTGTGCCAGTTATCTCTATAGTATGCTGACTTTAGTCTTTTATAGAATATACTAGTGAGTGATACATCTGGATCACATGGTAGTTCTATTTTTACTTTTTTGAACCTCCATACTGATTTCCACAGTTTATACTAGTTTACATTCACACCAGCAGAGTAGGCTTCCCTTCTTCCCTGGCCTTACCAGCACGTATTTATTTATTTATTATTTATTCATTTATTTATATTCTTTTTTTTCTTCAGTGCAAAGGCCATGGATTTATTTATTTTTATTTTTTCAAATCCATTTTACTCAAGGTTAAAAAGAAAGAAAAAGAAGAAGAAGAAAAAAACTACAAGAAAACTTCAAAGCACATATCAGGGGCAACAATGGTACATACATTGTGCATTGTCATCCCCAAATCAGTCACCCAGAGCACAAGACATCTGCATTCACAATTCTGATTGGAGTGAGATAGTCTCAATGCAGGTTTGACTCCCTGCAAGCAGCTTGTTTGCAGATTTCTAGACTTGAGAACAACACAACAATAAATTTCTGTCGTTTTGAACCACCCTTTCATGATCATTTATTTGTTCCAGCAGCTCTGGGAAGCTAAGAAAGCTAAGATACATTTTTGTGCTGGTTATTATCTCAAAGTTTCAAATTCTCTCTTCTGTGTTCTCTCTGTGTTGCTGTGGCTGGGATTTGGGGACTGTGTTTCTGCTTTGCAGTAGCTCCCTCTGAAGCTTTGCCAACATATGCACCACAGGGAAGCTGCAGAAAAGTGGGGCAGAGTGATGGAACGTTCTCTTTGCTTGCCCCACTTCCTGCCCATGTGAACACAGTGATGCTCCTTCACCCCGGGCATTGGTGGTTGGTTGCAATGTGATGTTTGCCATCACAATTGTGGAAGGACTACAACAGTTCAAATGGCACATGGAAGACTGGGGAGGTGTACTAAAGAAAAGAGAAATGCTGCCTCCATTTGGACAGTGAAGTCTTCACAGAAGCTTCCTGAGGTCTCATTCAGGACTCACTGACCAAGAAGGGTGCATGCACTCACACTTGAGGTAACAGAGGTGTTGAGAGTGGGCAACTCACATTTGTAGCCTTTTATATGAAAGATAGGCTCTGCCAGCTCCCTTCACCTGGCAAGGCTTTCTCCAATATAAACCTGAACTAGTAAACATGAATGCTATTAGGTATTCATGTAGACATTTTCTGAAACCAAGTGAGGTAGGTGGGTAAAAAGTCCTCAGCACAATATGTAGTGCTTTATACACATTCAATAAAAGCACACTTGCCTCCTGTCACTTGGTTGCTTGTCCCCAGGTACTGTCGATCCATGTGATCAGGAGGTTGCCCTGGGTTGATGAAGATGTATATGAGAAGTCAGAGCTCTCCACTTTTGCTATAGCTCATAAATGTTTCATTTACGTGGTGCCTTGACTTTTCTGGAGTATTGTCAACTTTGGCATATCCTTTAATCACAAAAACAAGTGAGGAAGCTATTTTTCTGCCTCTTCCAAGTATGGAAATAAAGACACAGAAAAGAAAACGGTTTGAATTTATGTTTTCAGCTATTAATCAAAATGAGTTTTCTTAAGTTTACCCAAAGGGACAGGGTCTATTTCTCCTTGACAATGTGAGACTCCATGTGGACCTACAGAATTTTTGCCAGGAATGATGCAAACACCTATTCTGTGACAACAGAGTGTCCTACTCAAGGTTCAACCTGTGAATTTTTCCATAGAATACCTAGGAGAAAAATTTCTCTACACAGCCACAAATGCATTCATCTCCAGCCTGAGAACATCATCTTCCTCATTCTGCATTTTGACTTTGATATCCAACTTCTCAGCCTGTGTTTCCATACACCCCCCCCAAAAAAATTCTGTGTTTAAATCCCTTCTACTTCTGCATAATTCATGTCGCATTGAAAACATCAAGGAGAGCTTGAAGCTCTTGCATCTGGGACAATTATTCTGGGAGATGGAGGGATGTGTGATGTGCTACATTCCAGAGCAGTCCCAGGGACAGAGGTTTCTTAACTGTTTTCCAGGTCCATTTGGGCATCATCATGCTACAACTTCACAGGGTGTTTGAAGAATTTCTCTTCCAAAGAATCAGGAATGCTAAACCTTCTTCTTTCCCAATTTTTTGCCTCTGTTTGACAGAGGCATAGGACGTTATCTACATAAACTTTTTACCACTACTTTCTTTATGTATCCAGAGTTGACTCAAAGCCTCCTTCTGACTTGTTTAGAGGTTTCCTAGGACATTGGTTTGTTGCCCCTGCCTTTCCCAGGACATTGTAGTCTTGCCTTTAAAGACACAATGTTTTTTGCAAATCATGGACACTCTTTTGCAATACAGAAGTTTTCAAGGCATGGTGAAGGGAGTAAGTTCTGCCACTTCACATCATGAACACCAGTTTATGTCATCTGGTATGCTTATATGCATGTGTGTGTGTGTGTGTGTGTGTGTGTGTGTGTGTTGAATAAAATGCTCTGCAGTAAAATGTCACATTCTTCTCTAGGATGCTGACAGTTTCTCACTTCCTTGCATTCTCAGCAGAAATAGCCTGAGGTCCCTAGAGTAGCTGAAAACATTCTCTGGCCATTTTTGTGGACTTCTCCCTTCCCCCATGCAATATTGTGCAGTTTGTACTTGTAAGACTGCTAGTAAGTCTCAAGCTATACTCGGAAAGGGGAGAGAGAGGGCAAGAGGTGCAAGGGGCCCAAGTGTGTGAAAGGCTTTCCCTTCAGTCTTCAGAAAGCTTCTTGTCTGCCCTGTGGAACTTGGATCTCAGCCAGGAGCTGCAGAAACTGCAGGAAGTGCTATCAGGAAGGAAGTTATTGACAAGACAGGATCAAACTGACCTTCTGGGGGGTCATTGGTATTCCTCTTGTACATACCCTGCTGGGGTTATCTGGTGAACTTGTCAGGCCTCCCTTTCATTTGAGGAAAATGCAAACAGTGTCTCCTGAGAAGCCAAATAAAGAAGGACTCTCAAAGCATTTTGAAGAACAGTGGGAACAAAACAACAAATAAAAACAAAGTATTTCCTTTTCAGAGAATTGTAGGTGAAAACTGTTTGCAAGGAACAGGAAATAATTCGATAGGAACAAAGATTTTTCTTAGGACTGGGTCCTGGTCTGAACCTAGAAGATCATCTAGATCAGGGCCAGGCCACCTAACCTCTTGGGAGCTAAGTGTGATGTTGTGTAGAGTTTCAGGACAACACAGGGGCACCTTTCTGTGAGTGCTGGGACATGTCTATAATCCTGTGAGCTTTGTTTGACAAATCGGAGGTTCTTTTGTAGTCTAACACTATGTATTTGTGCGTATGTGTTTATCTCTTTGTTGTCTTTTGACCATGAAATGGTCACCCTATGGAAGCAGTACATTTGGGGATTTTTAAATGAAAGTAATTACTCTTTTTTACAAAACATGATTTTTGGAAAAATTCAAATCTCAAACTTGTATCACTTCTTCCAAGTAACAAACCTTTTGATGTTGAATATGAAATCAAAATTTCTATACTTGTAAGCAGATTCCAAGCATTTAAAAATTAGTCTAATAATTTTTCAGGATCAGGAAACACGGTTCTCTGCACTAAATACAAACTCTGATGCTCAGTAGAGGGTGAGAGAATGAGGGACAAGGAAGTGATCACAGGTCTGAAATGTATAAGCTCTTTATTTTCTCTCCTCCTTCATCTGCTGTCCCTTCTCCCACCCCCTCGAAATTCTGACACATGAATTTAGAGACCCTAAATGATATCATCCAGACTGATTTCCAAGAGTTAGAAATTACCATTTAAAAATGTTTTGCCTAAAGTCATCATGCAATCGTAAATACCACATTTCCATCTAGTACGACTCCAAATTGCTTTAATATAAATCAAATAGATAAAATTACCTTTCTATAAGCCTTTCTAAAGCAAAGAGTATGTTATCTAGTTTGAGAGTGGTTCATTCAGAGGCAGAAATAATCCTCATGATTTTAAATACTTCAACCTTCATATTCGCTACTCCAAACAATGCCACAATAGATAATTGCATGTGTTTTCCATTGCATGTATATAAAAAAGTGGCCTGGCCTGTGAGTTTACAAGCAAATGTCAGGAAGCTTTCTGTTGATCTAACAAATTACTGAGATAATCAACTTGTAAAGAGAGGAGGTATATTTTGGCTTATAGTTTTGAAGGTTTCAGGCCATAATCAGTTAGATCCACTGCTTTTGGTCCTGTGGCCTGGCAGTATATCATGGTGGGAATCATGTGCTGGGACAAAGCTCCTCACCTCATGGCCAGAAAGCAAAAAAGAGAAAGAGATAGTGGCTACAGCCATGCTATCTCCTTCCCAGGCAGTCCTCCAGTAATCAGAAGACTTTCAACTATATTCAACCTCTTGTAGTTTCTACCACTTCCAAACAGCATCAAGCTAGGGGCAAAGTCCAGGTTTGGGAGATACTTAAGATATAAACTATAGAAAAGAGAAATTTCTGTGAGATAATAAATATATTTATTCAATCTTGTGAAATACTATTACATTGTTTTCTGAAGTATTTATATTAATTTACATTATTAATAGCGAGGCACATGGCTGTAAATTCCCAGTGATGGTTTGTAGTCTCAGGCCTATTAATCTGTCAAAATATCCACTGTGTAGACTTAATTACATAGTGAAAAGGCCACAAAAGATGATGTTGGGTATATCATTTTGTAAAGCGTATAAAAAGGAAAATGAAATAATACATTGCTTAGGGATTCATGCGTGAAATATTTTTTTAAAGAGTGAATAAGCATAAAACTCAATGCTGGTAACTTTGGGAAGTGTAAAAGTGTAGAATTAGGCAAGAGTACATGAATGTTGATAATTGTACTAGCTTTACCACTGTGGTGGTTGATTACATCTTGATTGGCCTAAAGACTGCCCAGATAGCTGCTAAAATCTTATTTCTGGGTATATATAAAGGTGTCTCTAGAAGAGATTAACATATGAATATGATCACCTTCACTAGTGAAGGCTGGCATCATCTAATTCATTAAGGGCCCAGAGAGAACAAAAAGGCAAAGGAAGGATTTGCTGTCTCTGAGCAGAGACAACCATCTTCTTCTACCTCAGAGCATCGATGCTCCTGGTTCTTGGGGCTCAGACCATTATGTCCCCTCCCCAAATCTCAGCTCTTTGTGCTTAGATCGATTCACACTAGTAGTTGTCCTGGTTTTGTAGCTTACAAACTGCAGATCATGGAATTTTGTTTCCCATATCTATATGATCTAATACTTACAATAAATCTCCTTGTGTGCATGTGTGTGTGTGTGTGTGTATCTGTCTGTCTATCTGTTTGTCCAATTGGTTTTATTTCTTTATTTCTCTAAAGGACCCTCATTGATAAAACTATTATACTTCATATGGTATATATATCCTTTTGTGGATACTGTTTCCTATTTTTTTTTTAAATAAAACACTTTCCCTCCAGTTGAAGTTGAGATTCTGGATATGACCTAGAGGTTTTATGTCATTAACTTTTAATGAAACTGAGAAACCTGCAGGAGCAAGGAAAAAGAAACGGAACTGTGGCACTGAATGGGTGTATGAGACAGCTTCAATTGGACGGGAAGAGGACCCTCACCACTGGAATTTTAGCTTTGATTTTGTTACTTACTAAGAATATGACTTTGGGAGAGTGACTTTGCCTCTCTGGGTTTCATTTGCCTTTTTTGTAAAATAAAGAAAATGAAGCATATGCATTTCTTAAGGTTCTAGATTGGGACTTTTAAATATTTATTGTTCGTTTTGCAAAAACTCTTTGAAGGTTTATCGAGTAGGATGAAGATATTTATATTTGGAACACAGGCATCTTTTGAAAGAAAAGCTTTTGAAACTTTTCTTCCTGGACACCAAAGGAACTGAAGTCTATCAGGCTGCAGTTGAGTTGGTCTTTGCCAACTTACTGGGACAGGAATGTATCGTTACAACCTTAAATAAAAGCATACTGGTATTAGAAAAAGCTGGGGTAGTAGAAAAAGACCTGTGGGCCAAAAGAATCTATGAGTTGACAGACACACAAGAATTTGTCCTAATATATGTACTAGACTGCAGTGCAGAATGAAGATGGTGGGCATAAATTAATTCAGGCCAGAATGAAGCACCCCTCCTACCCTTTAGCAGTAAATTGCAGCAGCTAAAGTGCCAGCAACATGAATAGGGAACAGCCCCAACAATACTTCCTCTCATTGCTGGATTTTCTTGAATTTTGTTCTGGAAAGCAACAAGAGAAGATACCCCAATCTCTTGTGAATCTGTTTGGATGCTATCTTAGTTCATTTTCTGTTGCTATGACAAAATACTTGAGATCAGATAATTAATAAGAAATTTATTTAGCTCACAGTTCTGGAAGCTGATAAATTCAAGATGGTGCCAACATCTGATGAGGGCCTTCCTGCTGCATATAATATGGTGGAGAGTTAGAGCAAGAATGCCAGCTCAAGTTTTTCTTCCTCCTCTCATAAAGTCAGTAATACCATCATGGGGACCCTACCTTTATGACTTTATCTAGTCCTAATTCAGTATCTCCCAAGAGGCCATTTCCAAACACCATTAGCATATGAATTTGGGGACTGTTTTCAATACATAACATTTTGGGGGGTGTGTTCAAACCATAGCAGAGCATTTTTCTGGAGCCAGCAGGACTCAAGTGAGTAGAATTCTAGCCCCAGCTGAGGAACCTATGGCAAACAGGTATCTCTTTGGAACTGACTGAGAGACCCCAGCCACAAATTGAGTTTTAAGGTGACAGCAAGCGGGTATGGATCTTGAAACAAAATGAGGAAACTCCATTCAGTTCATACTTTTCGGACATAACAGAGGAATGACAGCTCTGTCGGGGGAAAGGCATGGAGGGAAAGACTGGAATCTCCAAAATGCTTGTCCACGGGAGGGCTGAGTGATTGCTGTATCTGGATATAACTAGCTGGAGAAGGAGGACCATCTATATCCCCATCTGTAAAGTCAGTTACTCCAGTTCAAATATTTGACTGCAATAAGTTGAAAAGAAGCTCTTCATTGTACTGTGCCATCAGTGAATGCATTTATGTCCTCATTTGCTTAGAACTTGTGAGATGGGAGAGAAAAAAATTTGGGGGGGATACACAAGAGATAATCCAGGAATCAGAGCAATAGCTTGAGGTTTTCTGAATTGCATTGAAAATATTTAAAAATGTTTCTAAATCAAACATATGATACCATCACGATTTATAATATTTGTCAAGGTTTACAATACACACTTAATTTTGTTTTTTAATAAAAGAACAAGAATGTTATAAATAGATCAAGCTGAGTTCTCCTTGTTCACCTTTCTCATCTCACTTTTCTTGTTTTACCTGAAACCCATAGATATATCACAATTTGGGAGCCGTCCTCTCCCTCTATGTTTTTATGCCTTCACTACACATAAATGTGTCTGTAAGCAATGTTAGGTCTGTATTCTTTGCTTTTAAAATCAGTATCCTTTGTATTATCTGCACCTATTTTTTGGAAGTACTTTTACACACATTTTGTTTACGAGATTTATCCATATGGATGCATAAAGTTAGAAAGTACATTATTGTGGCATAATTTGATTTCCACAGTACAAATATCCTATAATTCAAATTTATAATCCTTTGTGTTTGCAAGATATAATTGTTACAATTTCAGGAATTTTGTTAGGCAATTATTAACATAGGCATTTTGAAAAGTTTTATAAATTTACAGTGGAATAAATTTTATCACAAAGGTAATAAATCCCCAAAAGTCATATTTTCAAATTATCACTGTACTTTATGGCTATCTATATGCTCTTGAGAATATTTATGATTATTGCATCTATGAGGTGGAAATATTATCAAGTGGTATTGAGTTGTACTTCTTTTTCTAAGCTCTTCATTTTATTTTTAGCTTGAAATTAGCCATGGAAAGAGTATGTATGCCACAGAAATCAGCAATGCTTTAAAATCAAGATTTGATTTATTACTTGGTCAATTTATAGACCTAAGGTCAACAAAACTTTCCTATAAATATCCAGATATTAAGTATTTTAGGCTTTACCTGCCCTAGTTTTGTCATCATTCCTCCTCCTCCTCTTCCCACCCCATCTTCCTCTTCATCCTCTTCATTTTGTAAACCTTCAAAAATGAGAAAGAAAAAGCCAGCCCTCTAATGTGATTTATGAAAATAGGAACTTATGGGTTATAGTTTGCTAACTCCTGGTCCACACATAAAAATGTAATGTAGGTTAAATTTAAAAGTGGGTTATACATGTAGTCTTTACCTCGTGTGGCAGAAAACTTGGAGACGGTATTCCAGTGTTTGAAAGCTATTATCCAATTCAGCAAAGAAGTTACAGTCTTAACCAACAAATGAAGTCTTGACATATGTTTTCATTATTTATTTCACTTTCATCTTACTCATTAACGTAAATGAAAATATCAACCAACATTCATCAGGAACTACACCTGGAAATCTAACTGCTAAACATTCATCAACACCACTACATCAGAACCAGTAAATTTATGCAGGAAAGAAACAGTCATTCATCTGATTGAGATGCTTTATTACACTTAAATTGCATCTTTTCTCTCTCTTACATACACACATCCCCGCTTACAGAGTTGGTGCACCTTCTTTGGTCTTAAGTATGGTCTTCTCATTTTAAAACTTTAAAAGCTATTTTCAAATTATTATTGTTCCTAGTATTATAAATATAATCATCATCATCATCATCTTCCTCATCTTTATGGCTTGACTCCTTCAGTGAACTACTCTAAGTCAGTCAGGGTGGCAATTACTCTTTCTGTGCTTCAGTGTCCTCATTTGAAAGATGGATTTAATACTAATAACTACATTGTAGGGTCATTATAAGGCCCAAACAAGCTAATATGTATAAAATGCATAGAAAAGTACCTAGCATAAAATTATTAGTCAATAACTGTTAGCTATTACAACCAATAATATTTTGAGTCATAATGGTATTTTCGCCATCCTCAGTACTGTGGTAGACTCAAATCCCAGAACAGTCCCTGACCCAAGCAGGCACACTGTAGTATTGGGTTTATGAATGTGACTTCTTTTTAACATGTGAAATGTAACAGATTTAAAAAAATTTAAACTGCATTGAACGTCTCTATGACGAGATGCTAGTTGATGCATTGGTACTAAGATGAGTAAGACATAAACATAACCCTCTGCTTCAGAGAGCTGACAATCTAATTGAGGAGGCTGACCACCCTAAATAGCAGATGGAAAGAGCTGTGAAATGAAAGAGGCAGTAAGAGTTGGGGGAGGGGAGGCCCACACCAGGGAAGACACTCTTTTCTGTGATGACAGGGGAGGCTTATGGATGAGCTGATTCCCTCTGCCTCTCATTTATTTGCAAATCATTTTCTTCTATGAAGCGTCTTCAATCTTCCTCACTTATGTATCAAGAAAAGCATCTCACATCTAGAGCGATAAAAGAAAACTCTGCCATATGAACAGCTTTGTGCATCCTTGGAGACACTGGCAGCTTCCATTCCAAAAGCTTTCCCAAATTCCTGACAACCATAAACAGTATTCCCACATCCCATAAAGTGTTGCAGCCAGCCACTCTGGGAATATTCCACATTCGCGTTAATGTTCTCAGCAATTTCTGTCCCGGATGTCTGCCTTGAGAGGGTCTGACGTCCATCTTACCCACACTTTTCCATAAAGTGGGCCTCTGCAAGCCAGGGCCCTTCTGAAGTGACTTCACCCCGCTCTACAGGCTGTTCCTCTCTGTGTCTCCTGTGATACCTCTGATCTATGAGGTGTTGGAGAGCTCTCATCACAAGCTCAGGAAGAGTCTGGGGAGAAAGCATGTTGCCAAAATAGTGGTCTTAGGATATTTGTCAGTGTTCCAGAAAGGTCTCCATGATCTTCCAGTGCAACTGTGAGACTGGAAAGTAGAGATGGTATCAGACAGTAGTTTCCTTTCTTTTTAGTTGTTGGGTTTCTGAAGAGTGCTTATAAGTGTTCACATCATAATTGGTAAAGCTGGTAAAAGGATATGACCTGGTGTGTGTGTGGTGGGGGTGCTGCGTGTCTTATTCCTCATCTCCAAGTGTGATACTTAAGGTAGGCATGAAGAAAATGGTTCAGCCCAGCAGACACCTCTGAAACCAGCCAGCCAAACAGGGACAGCCCTATACTTTGCTGAGGTCAAGCGTTGGTAAGAGAGGCATAGAGATTTGGCCCCATGCAAACACAGACTTTAAACTGTTACACTACCAGCCCACAGAGGATGGTTGATCAACTGAGTGACCAGTGTGATCCCTTCACCAAGCAGAAAAATGATTCTCTTCACAGGGAAAACCAGTTAGAGGTAGAGAAGAGGAAAAAAGTTTTCCACCTCTCCCATACCCAGAATACTTCTGAGAAAGGAACAGGTCTATTTGGGGGACAAGATCTTTGGCAAAATAAATTGGCTCCAGCAGACTGGGGATGTATCTCAGTGGTACAGCACTTGCCTAGCATGCATGAAGTTCTGAGTTCTATCCCATCACTGGAAAACAAATAGGACAACAATGTCACATCTAATCCCCAAATAAACTGTTAACCGATCTGTAGGCATCTATTGAAGTTAGAATTTGCAAGGGAATAGATTTAATATGGGACACACACTTTATAGGATTATTTTATAACATTCATGCAAAAAGTTAAATGCAGAGGAGTGCAGGAAGTCTCAGAGACCCAAAGAATGCTAGAAATCTGAAGGATCCAGCTGAGGGCCTATATAATGGCAATGTTCTCCATGAGTCCAGCCGGAAGCCTAGAGCCCATGACAATGTCTTATGCAAGTCTGTATTAAGGATCTGCACTGAGAAGGTCCAAAGGTCTATGGTGGAAGCTAGAAAGTCTGTACCAGAGGGGTGAAGGATCTGTGCCAACAGACTGTGGGATCTGCAATGGAACCAGGAAGCAACACTCAAAGTGAGAACCAGAGCTCTCCCACAGAGAATCAAAGCCTTCCTCAGCAACAGTGAGGATCCAAGCTCCTCCAATGATGAGAACAGCTAAGCTCATATCAGGAAAACTAGTACAACAAGCTCCTCCAGTAATAGCATGCCATCTTCCTGTCCAGTTCTCCTTTTATACTATTGGCAACAATCTTCAAGCAGGACTTCCACACCCAGAACCATGCTGATTTAGTTCAGCTGAGTGTTCCAAATTCACCATTAGTTAATCTACCACAATCCACCCCGGTCAACTTGATAACCAGATTCATTTCCTTCAACCATTGTCTCCAGTGGAAGATTTGTAAAAAGTTAACATGTCTTGATCTATTCGGATTTCTTTTCTCTCAGTGCTGAGACAAAATACCAGTCACCCAGAGTTAAAGGAGGAAAGGTTTATTTAGCTCCAGCTTGTGGAGGTTTCAGTCTGCAATAATTGGCTGGCTCCAAGGCAGGGTGAAACATGACAGAGGGACAGTAGTTCCTGGTGGTGGAAGACAGCAGAAGCAATGATAGAGAGGGAGAAAGCTCTTTCTGTCCCTTATTGTATCCAGTCTACCAGGATTAGGATGGTGCCAATCTAATCAGTGGCCTGATCCATCAGTTATCACCCTAAATTCCAGCACCCTTAATCCTAGCATCTCACCACGAATCAATTACACACTCTAGATTCAACCACTTCTGAAAAAATTCTATGAATGTGTGAGGCTTTTGGGGAACATCTAGACACAAACCATAACAGCATCAATACTGTAGCCAGTCCCTCTCCTCCCCAGTACTCTCCTCTCCTCCCTCCTGCTCTTCTTTTTCTTTTCTCCCTACTAAATGTATTACTTTTTTCCTTCTCTTTTTCTTTCTATTTTCCTTTCACCATTTATTTATTGAGTGCCTAGTGCGGAGTGACAGAATTGTGAGTATGACACATTTGACTTCACCTTCAATAACTGCTATTCCAGTAAACAAAACTATTGAAAAATAAGTACCCAAGCAAATAAATAATTGTATCATAATAAGGAAATGAAAATGAATAGAGATAGTGAATAGCAAGGGGCATTTAAGCAATTCCATAAATGACTAATGACTCTTTGAAAGGATACATTGAAGCTGAGTCATGGATGGAAAGAACACAGGTGAGATGGGAGAGGAGCAGAAGATGTAATGGGAGGTAAAGAGCTGTTCCCTGTCATTTATAGGATTTGCCTTTTGTAGGGGCCAGAGAAGGGAGCCTGAACCTCCCAAAAGGGACTGGCCTGGTGATCTTCTTTTTGTATGCAATGCTGAAAAGGTGGTGGTGGCTTCCTAGGCTGTTTTGTTGAAAAGGATTTCAATACCCTTGAAGGGCTCAGTAGTAAAAAAAAATCCATGAAAAATTGGTCATCTTTCCCACTAGAAAGCAGGAGCTTCAGGAGCAGGTTCACATTTCCCAATCTGTTCATCCAGCAGCCTGATTCTCAGGGCATGAATTGGGAAGACTGTGGAGATGGTGGACTGTTTCACCAATTCCCACTCCAAGCCTTTCACAGCAGAAGCCTCAATCACACATTCAAAACCTAGCTAGACAATGAGCTGCAGGGTTGAATGTATTGGATCTCACCTTAATTTGTCTCTTCAAGACTGTTTCATAACTCTCCTATGTGTCGCTTGAAACAGATGAATAATTTCCTAGAGATTAAAGAGGTGAGGAATGGACCTCTCCCCATCCTATGTTCCTATTTCTAGATCTTCCTGTGAATTTTAGGGAGACCATTTCTATAAGGCTAGAGAGATATTGAGAGTTGCTTTACAGCACTGCAAGTTGAGGAACTACTATCTCCTAAATGAAATTGGCTTTATTTAATAAGTACTCATAAGACCCCTTCTTTTTTTTTCTTTTTTCTTTTTTTTATTTTAAACAGTAAAAAGTAAGAGATTACAGTAAAACAGAATTTCAAAATAGGCCAAAGGACCTCTTCTTAAATTGAATAATTACAGAACTTCATTTTCATAAATCATCTGGATTTGTGTTTCCCAAAGGGAAATGTGTGCCATATAAAAAGGTAGTACCGAGATAATGTTAGGTGATATGAGGACTTTTTAATTTGTACAGTTATTAAAACACATATTAGAAAAGTATTGACTTACTATTCATACAACAGATTAAATCATCTTTAAAAGTAAATCTATTTCAGGCCCAATGTGGTGGCACATAGCTGTAATTCACCACTCTGAGAACATGAGAGAGGAAGATCATAAGTTCGAGGCCAGCCCAGGCAACTTAGCAACTTACTGAGACACTGTCTCAAAATAAAAAATAAAAATGTAATAGGGATGTAGCTCAGTGTGAAGGCCCTGGGTTCAATCTCCAGTACTGAAAGAAAAGAAAAAAAAAGGAAGAAAAAGAAAAAAAATATTAATAAAATGAGTTGCTTGGGAGAAGTGTGATGCTGACACAAATGTGGCTGAAACTTGGGAAATACTAATTTAGAATTTGTTTTGGACTGAAATGTGCTTCCCTATTTAAAAAGATTCACATGTGGAAGTCCTAACACAAGTACTTCCACATGTCATCTTATTGTGATAGGGTAGAGTTAGCCAAGTGAAAATGAGGGTGGTCTCTAATCCAAAATAACTAGAGTCTTTATAAAATGGGAAAATTTTATAGTGTTAGACATGATCAAAGAAAATGTAAAGTAAAGACACAAAAGGTGAGGACCTATGAGCCCAGTCACCTACGAGGCAAAGAAAAAGGTCTGGGCCAAACCTGCCCCTGTAGCTTCAAAAAGAACCAACCATATGAACAACTTGACTTTGAACGTCTAGGCTCCAGAGCTGTGATGTGATCCATTCTCAGTTTGCAGTACTTTGGTATAATAGCCCTAGCAAACTAACACAGAATTTATTACTGTATGCTTGAAATCAATTGAAAAAATATCAAAATACGCCTCAATATTCAAACCAAATGATCGAAATAGCACTGGCCTTGGAGTCCCCAGACCTGAGGTCTCATTTTCATTCTGTCACAGACTACAGGGTCTCAAAAAATTCCTTTCACTGATGAACATTCCCTAAGTAGAAGTTCTATGGCCACCATCCTTTTCTTCCACTTCTTTCACTTTGAAACTCCATGTTTAGAAGGTAGTATGTCCCTAAAGCTTCCAAAATGTCAGTCATCTACACAGCTGGAGGGAGGGAGTCAAAGACGGGCCCCTGGGAGATGTGAAGAGATTTGACTAGCTGTCTAGACAGACAACCTCAGTGTTTAAACTTGCATGCACATCTGTTAGTCATCCAAGATGCTCCTGATGTTATGCCAGCCTGCAGATGGTCACTGGAGCCTGGTCATCAAAGACATTGGGTGACTGTGGTGACTCGGGGATACAAGATGCTTAATTCAAAAGGCTATCTACCTAGGATCAGATAGTAGATGATAACCGGGATCTTGATTAGACTACTAGTTCTGATCTGCCACAAATGCAACTCAATTTTCCCACTAATTGGAAAGAGTCCAGGATCCAAAACCCTCATGATGAACTGTTTAGTCTGGAAATAAGAAAGTAGGTAAATTTTTTGCTCAGAAAGTAAGTTATTTAATTGAGAAAAGCATTTCTTCTTCAATCTTTACTGTAACAAAGGCCCCTTTCCCACTAGGCATTCCCAACTTAATCTGAAATGGAAAATTATCTACTGGCACCTGGTTATTTTCTCTCCCTTGAATTTTGGGGGAGTTTGGGTATGAAAATAAGAAAGGAATTTGAAGATCTTTCAAATAATATAATATTAATGAAATATCATACTGGTTAAAGGAGGATATGTGTAACATGCTGCCTGGTTGGCCTTGTCCTCAGAGAAGTTAAGACTCTAGCTTGGTTGGATTGGGTTCATTCCCATCTACCTACATGGTGATGGTTCTTGAAGTAGCATAGAAAAACAGAATCTTTAGATGGGAAAGAGACAAGATCAACCACATCCATGTATTGATCTGGCTTGTAATAGGGGTAAGGTGGTCTGGGGAGGACAAAGAGGAAACAAATATATTTTTAGAGCCTATTCTCCAATGCTACAAAGTCAATAACAACCATAAACATCTCCTAAAACACTATTTTAGACATAATTAGCAAATGCAAAAATGGTCACTGCCCTCTCAGAACATATGTTAGTGTACCACCCTGAGGTTTATAGACATATGCTCGTATCTTACATGGTCTATCTCATTAAATACTCTCAAGCAAGAAAATCTAGCAAGATCCCTGTTTTGTAGTTAATAAAACCAAGAGAGGGAATGGTGCAGTTTTTCCTATGCTCAAATGTCATAGAGGTGGTGATCAGGCATTGATTTCGCGGGTAGGTAGTCCACCTATCCATCCTGCTCCTTCTCCTCCCAGTGCGACTCCACAGACAGAGTTACACATCTAACTTCTGCATTGTTTCCATGTGTGACAGGGCTCAGGAAACAAGGACAGAACTCTAGATAGGCTCTGGCTTAATCATGCATGTCTCCACTTTCCCCTTAGATTCTGGAGTTCACAGCTCAGTGCTTGGATCTTAACTCTGTCTCTAGGAGATCTCAAATGAGGAAATACACCATAATTTTAATTCTGCCACCCATTTTTCTGTCTTCTCTCATGCTTTCATCTCTCACTCCTAATAACAGTTTGTTATATTTTATCCTGGGCTGTATTTTCTCCACACTTTGAGTCTATATTTGAGGTTTGGGGTCAAATTTATACATCATTTTCTCTCTTGGGTTCTTATTTAGTGACTAATGGAGCTTGGAGTAATAAGTTCCTTATTGTATTAATTCCCCCAATTAAAGGCTGATGTGCTGAGTATATAGATTGACCTTGAAATCAAAAGGGAGCTTCCTTCTATTTTCTGTTTGCCATGCCCCACATTTATACTTTTGATGCCTTCTAAATGGCCATGTAACTGATATAAGCTAGCGGCTGCAGTGGCATTAGCCAGTACCTGGTGAGCCAGAAAGCTGAGGAGGAGTCTGAGCCCTCAGAGCATCCCGTGGAGACAGATCCTCAGCTGCCCTGCCATGCTTTCTGTCTGAGAGCATGAGCAGAGAGAGTACCATGGACAATTTGTTGGGCAGATGATGAGGCAAAGGCAGACATAACCCGTTTTCCATTCTGGTGGCAGTGTCTGTACTCACTAGAGCTAATACTTAGCCTTCCTAGAAATTCTCTGGGAGGGAGGGAGTGGGCACCTCAGTGGGTAGAGGGAAGAGCAAAAATGCTAATGGAAGTCCTCTCTTTTCTGAAAGAGTAAAATTAAGAGGAGTAAGAATTTTCTAAACACTCAGGAGTCTGATGGCTGATTTCTCCAGGTGCTAAATGAGAAAATTCTCCTTTTTGGGCAGGAAAAAGAACTGTAGGAACTGTTAGAGGAGGTAATTTCTTCGCATCGCAGGTGAGAAAACAGAGCTCTGAGGATTCATGTTTGGTCCTCCCACGTGAGAGAGAGAGAGAGACAAAAGGAGAGAAAATGGAGAAAGAAAGAAAAGAGGCCTTTATTGTGGCATGGGAGGGCTACCAAAGAGAGGCAAGCACCTTCTTAGGGACCCAAAGAAAACTCGTTGGCTTTTATTTGGTTTTGACAGGGGGTGGAGTTGAAGGCGCGGGCACAATGACATATTGATAGCTGATTGGGGGGAGCATTTGCGCACGCGCGCTAAAAGCAGGAAGGTCAACTTTAGGATTTGGGGGAAAAAGGCTGAAGTTAACACTGCAAGGAGGCACTGTCCAGCACCATGTTGACTTGGAAGAATGCACATGGGAAAAGCCTGTCAATCCAAGGTCACACATCTGCATAGGAACTATACCAACGGACCCAGGAGTCTTCCCAGCACTGTGCTGCTTCGCTGCACACGGATTCAGGCTGGAACACAGAGATACTCTGTGAGTGCCTCCACACACCTACACAGTTACAGGGTCTCGGTTTGCTCTTGATAGCGTCATGTAGTAGCTGAGAAGTCTTTGTTCTAGAGCTTTGATCAAATGCCCTTAGGCGGTACATGGCTTCTTCCATTCCCAATTCAATAGGCTCGGTCTGTTAACTGTGGCCCCCTTCCCAGCAGCCTTCTGTTCTATGCTAGGAACCCTTAGGGCACAGCTGGGAAATCAAAGTGCCTCCTAGTAGGTGCCCTGTCACCTGGGAGCAAAAGAGAACAGGAAAAGAGCTCTGATTATACCTCTCACTTATTTCTTTTCCTTTTGGGAAATTTTAATTTAAAATTTCCTCCATGCAAATTCTAGCTTGATACTTGTCTTATGATACCTAGCAGTCTCCAGTGGTACACCCCCTTATCCTTGGGGATTGAGGGGTACTCCAAGACCTCAGTAGTTGCCTGGTGCCATAGATAGAACCAAACATTATATATACTGTATTTTTTTCTAAGTGTACATGTCTACGATAACATTTAATTTATAAATTAGGCACAGGAAGAGAGTAACAAAAGAATAATAAAATAGAGCAATTATAACAATGTAATGTAATAAAAGTTATTGAAAACTATGAATTGTTTATTTCTCAAATTTCCCTTTTAATATTTTTGGACCGCAGTAGACTTTGGGTAAGGCAAACTACCTGGAGGCAAAACTGCAGAAATAGGGGGACTACTGTAGTACTACTTAGTGTCCTTTGAACCACAGTTTTGTCATCTATAGATGGGTATAATGAAAGCTTCCTGGTTTTGTGTAAGAGAAGATTAAAGAAATAATATGTGGAGTAAAATGTTCTGGAGATGTAAGTTTAATAAGGTTTAATTTTTCTGCCATTCTAATTCCTCTATATAGCTGTTTTTAATTTTATTTCTCTATACTTTTATATACTGAAGATAAAATTTTTCTTTCTGCATTTTTCATCTAACATTATACCACCATCTGTTTTCCTCTGTTAGTTTTAAGGTAAATGACATAAAATTGACGATATTCAGCTCTTTTGAGCAGGCGAGATCAATTTCATGTGATTTCATCTAATACACAGTTTTCAGAATCTTGTACAAGAATGAATAATTTTCTTTTGCGTTGATACATCACAATTTATCTAAGGACTCCTTAATCTTGGCCATATTGTTTATTCCCACTTTTTCCCTTTAAACAATTTCCATATATATATATATATATATATATATATATATATTCTTTCTTTAAATTATTTCTTGGTATAAATTTGTAGAAGTAGTTTCAGTTTTAAGACCTAATGAGCAATATTCATTTTGCCCGTATTTGTCATTTTTATAATCTATTTCTTAAGTCTGGAGAGGAATTAAATCTCTTGGCAAACAGAGCAAACACAGAAAACAATGAAAATTCTTTAAGTCAGCACCTGGTGCTCATCAAGACTGAGGCAGAGGGGCAAAGAACAAAGATATAATAGGAATTCTTCTCTGGAGGCCTGGTTAATCTCACCAAGAAATTTAAAAAACTAAAAGACTTTTATCCATGTAGAGCTGTCAAGGAAGTTAGAAAAAAATGTAGAAAAGGAGAGAAAGTTTAAAGACATTTAAACATCCCATCAATGGAAGAATGAATAAATAAAACATAGTATGGTCCTCTAACAGATTTTCATCAGCAGTTAAAAATGCACTAAATCTGCAGATAACAATATAAAAAATTCTTAAAGAATTAATGAAAAATCAAGTTATTATATGATACAGTATACCATTTTTATAAATTTAAAAACCACACACAATTTTTATATTTTTATGGATACCAACATGTTTATTTAAAGTTGAATTTTTTTTTTTTTGAGACAAGGTCTCACTATGCAGTTCAGGCTGGTTTTGAACTCACTTTGTAGCCTAGTGAACTTGCAGCAATCCTCCTGCCTCAGCCTCCCAAGTGCCGGGATTACAGGCATGTGCCACCATACCTGGTTTGAATTTGGTTTTAACTAATATATAAAAGATGACAATATAACTATGTATATTAATAGAATACCACATGATGTTTCGATAGTCATATACATTGTATAATCTGTCTAAACACTGTTCCTCAAACTTTTATCACTACTTTAGCTTTCTGAGATATATGTCATAGAATTTATATCTATATTCACAACATATACATTAAAATGTTAAAAAGTAACTAGGAAGTGCACATCAAAACCATGATCCCCTATGTCTATGGAAAGTAGGAAAAGAGGAGATCTGAATTTTCCTAAAATTTTTTTTTTAATTTAAAAAAGCTAGAAAAACAAGTATGACAAAAAGTTAACAATAGTAAATTCTGGGAAGAATTGTTTATTTTATTATTCTTGCTTTTTCTGTATTTATTAAATTTCTCAAATCATTATTATCAACAGTAGGGAAAGAATATTTAGAGAGAAGAGATTTGGGGTGATGGATTGGGAGGAGTGGGGCTCAGAGGAAGCCATAGTTCTTTATGCTGATGATCAACAGATGCAGACAGATGATCTTCTTGCTGCCCTTTGCTAAGAGTTTCCATTTCCACATTAAGCGCTAGCCTATTGTTAGTTTCTTCACATTTCCAAGCGTTTGGTCAGATGAGTTTCGGGGAAAATGTGAAATCCCAGGACTATCCTTCCAGGCTAATCTCAGGTGGATCCAGGGGGCTAAATCTTCTGGGAGACCCTTTGCTTGAAGTGGTAGAAATCACTTGGTCAGCCAGCTACTTATTTGATTCTAGAGCAAGTGCTGATGGTTTGGACACAGACCAGTTCCTGGTCCAGATAACAAGTAGCATTTGACTCTGTTTGATGAAGTTAACAAAAAATGTGGGGAATACATATGAAGAACTAGCTATTTAATCTACAAATACTCTTAAGGTTAGAACAGGCATGTTGGACATCCATGGAATAGAATTACCTCAGGTAAAGCAGATTGTAAGCACAGAGGCTAATGTAAGAAATCTAATACCTTGTACTCTCCTGCTATGCAATTATAGTGAACACTATAGCATATCAGCAGACTCAGCCTTTAGTTTTAAGACACTGGCACCCCCAGCCACTAGGAATGTTGGTTCCCTGAAGATCATAGCTGCATCTCTCTCTAAGAATTGCTAAAAGCAGTTGTCTTGCCTAAAGTTATTCCCTTTTCCCAGGTACAGCTCATATTCAAAGAATGGCCTAAGGCAGTGATGGTGAACCTTTCAGAGATGAGTGCTCAAACTGCAACCCAAACCCCACTTATTTATCACAAAGTTTCAACACTTCAATTAAACCTGAATATTGAGGTTTCAGTATAGAAAACACAACTCATTCATTAGCTTCTTTTGTTTTAAAAAAATAAATAATATACATGCCACAGGTTTGCCACCACTGGCGTAAGGAACCATGCACAGACCTGACTCCTTTGCTTCAATTGAGACAATTTGAGGGCCTCCCCAGCTTGAGTTCACCCATGACACTGACTAAAGACTATGACAACTGTATCAGCATTCAACTTTTCTTTCTCCCCTTGCCCAAGCCTCATCCGTCATTCATTGTCCATCAACTACTAGAGGCATGGACCCCAAGAGCAATAACTCCCTGAATGCAAATTCAGTCAGTCTCAAAACAACAGCAGGGCTGGAGATTTAGCTCAGCGGCACAAACACCTGCCTGGCAAGCATGTGATCATGAGTTCAATCCCCAGTACCAAAAAACAAAACAAACAAACAAATAAAAAACCAACGGCAACAGCAGTAGCAGATCCTCAGAGCATCAGGGTTTGTGTTTTCAGGAAACTAGGTGGACAAGCCTTACCAACGTTGAAATACAACTTTTTCTATACTTTAGTTATTCTATTTGGGCGGTTTAAATTGGTCTTACAAATTTACATTCCTGTTGTCATAACTTTAGTAATTAATCAACTATTGTGTTAACAAGAAGACTCAAATGCAAATCCTGATTTTAAGGAAATAACAGTCAAGATTGAAAAACCAAAATCTCAAAATTAACACGCACACATGCACCCCTCCCTACCAATTAAACAACAATATTGAATACTGCCTGCACGAATACCACAAATTTATGTGTCTTGTAATTGAAGCATGCATAATCTGTAACTCAAAAAAACAGAAAATGCACTGGGTTAGGAATAAAGAGACTGGAAAATTAGCAAAAAATTTTTTTCATTGGAAAATTGGCAAAGAAATGAAGTTCACCAATAAATTGTTCACAGATATTTGTGTGGCTTGTATCTAGATGTTACCCCAAAGTCTCATGTGGTCATAGGTGGGGCTTTTTGGAGGTGACTGGATCTAGAGTGTGTGATGTTGGGATTAAGGATGTGATTTCTGGGATTAGTAGTGTGATGCTAGGAATTAAAGGTGCCCCACACTGGATAAATCCAGGGGGCAGAAACATGGGTACTGCCATCCCTTGCTGTTTCATTGCTTTTCTGCCTTCTGTCTACCCTGCTTTGGCACAAATTGTGTCTCCTCTGCAATGCCCCTCTTCCATACCATCCTGCCTTGTAGTCAGCCAACTATGAACGGTGTGCCAAAAGAAATCTTCCTCTTTTAACTTTGAGTGTTGGGTATTTTGTCTCAGCAACAAGGAAAATAACTAAGACAGATAAAACAAATTAATGATAGTCTGAGAGAAGAATGATGGAGGTAATTGCCTATTTGATTTTAGATTAATAGAGGCAGGGAAGGGAAGCTTAGTTGGAAGAATCATAAAGAGATGGAGAGAAATGATGTCCTGGGAAACACAACTATCGGCAACATAGTTAGAATTCCATGAAGCATTGTGTATCACACCAAGGATCTTGGTTTTACAGTGAAAGCAACAGGCGTGGGGAAGGGGTAGACACACAACAGCAGAAGTATTGTGAGAAGGCAAACTTGGTGGGGAGTGTGTAGGATTTACTAGAGGGTACAAATTCACAGCCAGCCTGTGACTTCTGGAAAGCTACACCTTTAAACTGTGGGAAAGAAAATAGGGTGGTGGCAAGCCAGCTTTCTGAAAATCAGTCCAGCTCTTTAGTATACCATAATAGTTCTCCCTTCCCTGATCCTGCAATAACCTGCCCCTCTGTCCCCTCACTTACAGCCTTCTTGTCCGTTATCGTCTTAAACAAGTCATGACTCCTCTATGAAATTTCATTCACTTCCTTCAGTCCATAGTGACTTCTCTTCTTTGAACTCCTATAGACTTCTAAACCAAACTGTTCAGCTATTTGTTCTTTTAACCTGAGTTAGCACTGCTTTACAAGTTGTTCTTGAGGAAATCCATTATAATTATATTTAGACAAGTGTTAGGTATCATCTGTATATCTCTGTGTTGATTGACTTTCAATTCCTAAGCAGTCAGTAGGTTTCTCTTCCACATTGTTAACAGAGTTCTCATCAATTTCTGATTGGTCAAAAACCAGTGTTTGACATGTAAGAGCATTTGACACGTAAGACTAAGTGTCTTCCGTCTGTAACTCTAATCCTCCCGGCAACCCTAAGAGGTACCTCTTGTCATTATCCTCATTCTACCAACAGGTAATGTGATACACAAGAGGTTAATTAAATAACTTGCTCACATTTGTACAGCTACTGAGTAATAGAGTCAGAGTTCCAATACAGGCAACTTGATTTCAGAATCCACCCAATTAATGCTCACCCTATTCAATAAAGGGCTTGAAGAAGGGGCTGTTGGATGTCTGAGTGGGTGAAGCATAAGTTAAACAAGTGACTTGTCCTAGTCTTGTTGCACAGTGAGAGATGAGGCCCTTGGGTCTTCTCTGCATCCTTGCAAGAGAGGACAGCTACTTACTGACCTTAGGTGTTCCTATTGTGAACTCAGTGCTGGATGTATGGTCTGCTGCTGACTTCTCAGATCCTGTCCAGTTGTTAAAGATCAAGAGATTATAAAATCCTCTTTCAGAAAGTGTGCTTTGACGTGGGGAATTTCTACAATGTGTGTTTGACTGACCTAGAATGGTATTTAACATTAAGGAGCTAAACAATTCACAAACCCTTTTAAATGTTGTTCATCTTAATCTGTAGCTTCAAATGCTCACAAACCTCTCCAGATACTAGATAGGCCTGTAGGATTGGGGATTCCTCTGGGGCTCAGTTAACTTAAAAAGACCCAGGCAAATGCGCAGCCAGGGCATTTATCATCAGTACTCATGATTGTTTCCCATTTTCCTCTTTCTTATCAGAAGTCAAAAGCAACATGTAAGATATATGGCTATCAGAGGGTTATCACTTGTTGCCAAGAGAAAAAGCACAGCTGAGTTCAGTTTAGCTTGATGGCCCCTCTGTTGAAATTCACAGTCTCTTATCTTTGCTTCCACTTCTCCGGTCTAGACACTTGACAATGATTTGCAGGAAATTGAGGTACTTACCCCTGCTGAGAAGCCAGAACTAAAACATGCCTAAATATAATTTTACTCTGTGTGTATGTTTAATGCAAGTTAATGTTAATTCAAAAGGAAAATAGGAATGTTTTTCTCTCTCAGAATGAGACTAGCCCACCCTCACTCAGACAGAGCTGTGTGATTTTTCACAGCCTGGGCTTTTGAGGCTGGTAAGCTTGTCCAGTTATTTAGAGCACAAACATCGACCTTTCTTCTCTGACCAAAGGAAAGTGGAGGATATTAGATTCTTTAATTAACTACTTTTCTCTCTTCCCTTTGCTTTTGTTTTACTTTCTTTCTCTTGTAAAGGTAAGGAAATGATTGTATTCTCTCAACACTGTGGTATCAGAATTGCTTATAGTCAAATAATGACTTTTGTTGAGAAAATGTCCTGATAAATTTTTCAGGGCTCCAGGACCTGCATGTAATCATCTGGCCTTCAGACTGTAAAAGGATGAAAGAGAGGCTTCTCCACTAAATACAGGAGAGATGGTTTAAGACTTGGCTGTCTTGGGGGCTGCTAGAGGAGATGAGCTTTCAGGGTAAATGTCCTTGGGGAAGGAGAAGAACAGTGACTTCGAAAGTCTCCAGTTCTAAGAAAGCAATCTGAGGGAGAAGTGCAAAGGGTATTGGCAAGTTTTAAAATGTTCTCTACAGGATGATTAGTGTAAATTACTTCTATCTCATTCATCTTCCCCTCCTAATCACACTTCCATGTCATTCATCACCCCCCTCCTATGAAACCTTCTAGTGTTGGAGGGAGAAAAGGAAGTAAATCCTGTCTGTACTGATGACCAAAAATGCGTTCCTATATGCAAAAGACATAACATGGGAGGAAACTCGTGGCTGTTTAAATCATTTGTTTTTGCACATCTACAGGTTGGCCTTAGAGTTGATCTGATTCAGTTCAAATAGCTAAACTGTTCAGCATGCTATTGCTCACACACATTATCTTCCCTTCTGTAGTACAGTCAGGAAGGAAGCAGTAAGGAAGAGCAAGCCCTTTGCAAAATGCATACAAGGCATTTAAAATATTGTTCTGTCCTGTACAAACGCATCAGTGTAACAGCACAGGCTGAGTGTTACTTATTTGAAATGCTTGGGACCTGGAACCTGAAGTGTTTCATATTTCAGATATTTTCAGATTTTAGAATATTTGCATGTACATTATGTCTTGGGGATGGGACCCACTCCTAAACACAAAATTCTTTTGTGTTTTATATACATCTTATGCACATTAGCCTGAAGGGAATTTTATATAATATTTGAAATAATTGTATGCATTTTAACTTCTACTTGTCACCCCAGTTCAGGCATGGAATTTTGCACTTATGCACTCAAAATTTTTGGATTTTGGAGCATTTCAGATTTTCAGACTAAGGATGTTCACTAAGGATGTAATTTTCTAGGAATACCAGCACAAATCCCAAACACTGAATAGCTAAAGCAACAGACATTTATTTTCTCACAGCTCTGGAAGCTCAAAGTCTACAATCAAGGTGCTGACAGAATGGGTTTCATTCTGAGGGTGGTAGACAGCTGCCTTTTCTCTTTCCTTTTCATCTTTTCCCTGTGTCCTACTCTGTTCTTATAGGGTCCTAGATTGCATTACACCAACATGAAACTGTTTTACCTTAATTATTCCCTTAAAGACCTTTATCACCAAACAGAGCCACATTTTGAGGTCCTGGAATTTTGGATGAACATATGAATTGGGGTGGAGGAGAACAGTTCGGCATGCACCATTTTGCAGCATGACAAATTTTTGCACATGTGTATACCCATATAAACATACATTCTCCCCAAGTGAAGGCACACAGTTTTTTAGCTGCTGCACAACATGTGAACCTAGAAGACGTTTTAGAGGCATGGTGGTGGTGGACAGGCTGTACATTCTACCTAACACAGCATGATAGAGCCCATCAGGAATGTTTCCCACCTTACAGCACTCTTTATAGTTGCACTGCGGCCTCTTTTCCAATGTCTGTGAACTCTAAGTGGTGTTACTTTATGTGACATTCACTATTCTTGTGAAACTCAGACCTTGACTTTTTCTCCTGAAAGAGCCAGCGGTTTTTGTTAGTTAGTTTTAACCCAGATCCCAGTGCTTCTATAGTTGCTAAAGAAGAACATATATTCCTAGACTCTATCAATGAACTTAGAAAATTCTTTAAAACTTCAGGCTGACCACCTTGCTTCTGTGAAGATACACCAGCCTTGACTTTGCCTAAAGGCATTCCATTTATTAGGGAAGGGGTGGAGAAGTTAGCTAAACATCGCAGACCATCTGCCAGAGTGCAGATTTTGTCTGGATGTCTCCTTTCCTGGCTGTGTGCCTAGAGAAAGAGAGGACTCTACTCTGGAGGAGCCTATGTAAAATGTGATTTGCTTAAAGTAGTTGCAATCGTTTCCATTCTTTTCTTCTCATAATTACTTTGTGAACCTGGAACCTTCAAGAAAATCTGCTCAGTGTCTTTTGGAGGGGGAGGACAATGTTTTTCTTTTTTGCAGATGATTCTTTTGTCTGCACTTCATAGTCAGCACTGTTAAAACTATCTTGTGACAATGAGGCATCTTGACCTACCTCGATGTGATAGCATGTCATAAGAATATTGAGAGGACTAAATTGATACTTATAAAACATTTAGAAATGTTTGGAACACAGGCACTTAACAAGTACTGTTGTAATGAATGGGAGTGGCAGTTTTATTGTGTTGAATGATGGAAGGCACCTACTGTGGTGATATTGCTGAGATGCTGAATTAACCCTAACCTTAACTCTACAGTTACCGAACACTGGACAATTTATTTTGTGAAATGATCCATATTCTCTTTATTATTGAGGATATTTCAATTGTAACTTATGCTACTTGCTACTAAAATCATCCTTAATGGTAAATACCTGTAGACTCTGTGGAGTGAAGGCATAGTACGTATCCCTAGAACTTCCAAGGTTTCTAGTGCTACCAACTGTGTTTAAGAAATTAGTTACCTGTTAGAATACTTTGTAGTCAAGTGATATGTTTTTAGTCTTCCAAATCAATTTCGCCAGGTATATGAGATTAAAAGAGCAATAGACTTTATATTTCTTGGACACTGTGTGACATTAGAATGAAAAAGGAATGGAATTTGTAATCTAAAATTGTTGAGTTTGAGAACCCAAAGTGCCACTTTACTGGTATCTGACCCTGGGAAATGCACTTCATTTGTATTAGTCCCTGTTTTGTTTTTTTTTTTTTCATCTGTAAAATGGAAATAATCTTCACACTCCAAAGGTTCTAAAATAATTAAATAATATTGTACCCATAGAAATAATGAGGCTTTCCTATATGCCACCAGTTGCTGTGCTAAACATATACTGCCACCCTCCTATTTGTGCATCTACTTAGCCCATGTTAAACATTTCATTAAGCAGGGTTCCATTTGCACCTACAGCAGTTTAAGCTATCCTGAATGAATATCTCAACACTAGGACTCTTGGGCACTGGAGAGATACCAATTATAGATGAACTTGTGGAATATGCTCAAGTATGAACATCTTTAAAATTATTGCAATTTGCAAAATATTTGGAAATAGACATTTGATTTCAAAGGATATGCTAAAAACTGATGAGTTTCTCTTTCACTTAGCATAAAATCCTTAACATGGTCTCTTTCATTTCACTGTGTTAGAAAGATACTTAGGCATATTACTTCAATGTCCTTGAGAATATTGCCAATTAAAAAGCTGTGGGTCTGAAGGATTTGGATTGAACAGCCCTAAACAGACTGAAAGAATGCTTGCCAAATACAAATCACCTCAGAAAAACAGGTATGAATGAATCCTGGCTTCCTGTCACACAGATGTGTTGTGAGTTCAGCTGAAGGGAATAAAAAGACTTTTCCATTAGGATGAACATAATTTTTCCTTGGAATACTGATAAAGGTACCAATGTCATATTCTATTTAGGCAGATAGTATGCTTTTATACATATAATGAGTCTCCTTTTTGTGCCCTAGATGCCAGAAATCTTAGAGTTAAAACTGTGTTTACCAGTGATAAATAGCTTTAGGCAAAGGTTCTGGTCAAATTACATTTCCCTTCTCCACCATTACATAGTTCTTGATTCAAAGTCCTTAAAATGGTCAGCATATAATTTATAGTGAGTCACCAAAAATCTTCTTTTGAAAGCAGATATTATTTGTTCTTAGTTTCATTTACTCAACCATCCAACAAATATTTATGGGTATACATGTTCTAGGCACTGTGCTATTTGTAGAGAAGTAAGAGGTAAATAAAAGCCTCTGCCTCCATTCTCATGATTCTTACAATCCACTAGGGAATGACAGATACTAAATAATTTTCCAAATAAATTTTTAAATTACTATATAGGAGAAGCAGACATTACTATGAGAATGTGAAATGAAAAGTATAAGCGTGTTCTTGGCACACATTCTATAACAAGGCTTCTAGCACTCTGTGAACCTGAGTTGCAGATATCAAAGTCTTGCATTGGTATGTACAGATGCACACAGAAAGAGGGGCTCTGTATATTAGCAGTTGGGCCCTCATTATTTACTTTTGGATTCATCCATATTTTATTTGTGATCATCATCAATAAACATAATCATCAAATCTCCAAAACAATACCATGTACTCTGAGGCAATTTACTTGGCATATATTTTCTCAACATCTGGGTTCTGTTATTAATTTTTTTCCTTTATCTACTGGTAGCAGAGAATGGACTGTAAGTTCTCAAAGGAGAGTTTTACATCTTTCCCATCATTTTGTGACATATTGAGCATCAAGTATGTGAGGCTGTTCCAGGTAAGCATTTTGATAATTTTATTTTGAGATAAGTTTTTCTTGACATATGGAGTCTTTGGAATCTTTGTGGACAGAATTTACAGCCAAGAGTACACATTGATAGAGGTATATGGAAATGATCCAAGACACGAAAATGTAAAAATTTCAGCGTTGGATGGACTGAAAACATTATTAAGACCTACTCCCTCATTTCTAGATGAGGGAAATTGCAACCAAGTAAAAGAAATGATATACCCAAGAACACACATTCTCTGAATACCACTTATGCATCATAATCCTGGTAGACTTCAAACTCACCATCTCTTATGATATTTCCTATACCATTTGCTAAAGTAAGGGGAAAATCTGAGTGGAGGAATTGAATGAGGGGCAGATGCATTCAAGTAACATCAGGCCATGAAAATATTACATTTGATTATAGTATTTTAACTTTTTTTCTGACAAGTTTCTTGCTCTTTATCCATATCAGTATGTAATAGACTGAGTATAAAAAGTGAAATTTGGCAGTTTGTACCCAGAAATGAATTTCTAGGAAAAGCTCAAGGAATCACTTTATTCATGTACTGGTTTCACCTGAATACACATAATTAGCACACAGTATATGCAGAGAAAATAAAATGTGATATCGTTAGTTTTGAGGACAGATGTGCCCTTTAAATCCAAGACAGTGAACTGATTATTACTTTTTCAAACAAAACCTATTTAGTCTGACAGAGGAACCTACTGTTTCTTCCTACCCCTTGTAAAATTGCTGTTTAAATGTAACCTAATGGAAAATTTCATTGTTTTGCATCAGGAATTTCTGTGGCCTTTTGTCTAAAAGGAAATCAAGGTCATAAAATGTTGCATCTTCCAAAGAGTCTGAAATAACTTAAGCTTCTGAGGCATAACCACTTCCTGAAGTGTCCTTCCAGGTGGCTTTGCCATTTTTCAGTTGAAAGGAGGAAAATGGGGCACCATGGTATGAAATTTCCACCAGGAGGTTTGTTTTGATGAACACTTTAAAGCAGTGGTTCTCAATGCTGGCTCAACATTCAAATAATGTAGAGATCCTTTAAACTAATACCAGTTGCCAGACATTCTGATTTAATTGGTAAGGGGTGAGATGGGGTCAGAATGTACAATGGACACAGCTTTGTGTACTTTCTTTGTTTCCCTTGATCTTCTGTATCTTCCTGAAGGCCTCTTGTGGCTGTCTGACCATGTTCTACTGCCTCTGTCTTTGCTAGACCCTTGTTGATCCTCCCTGCCCTTAACTCTCTAACCTCCACTTCCCACGAGCTGGCTGGAACTCAAGGTAAAAATCAGAAGGAGCATGATTCTCTTGACCCACTAGCTACTCCAAGTCACCTCTCTGTTTTGATGTAGATTTTGATAAAATGCCATTATCTCGAGATCTTTCTTCCTAGGAGGGCTGGCTGACGCAGAGAGGCAGCTCACTATGAGAAGAACCTTGACTAGTGAGAAATGAAAAGGTGAATTTTGTCTAACAAGAGCTTGGAGGCAGGAGGGAGCTGGTTGGTTAGATTGCTTCTCTCTCTTTTTTGCCAACTTCTCCCAGGTATGGCTTTGCCTCAGACATCTGGAGAAACCCTGTTGAGAATTGCTCTGTCTCTAAGACAGTTTATGAAGTGTAGGTCAAGAAGGTGATACTGCATATTAACTTGCATCTTTTCTTGACCATTTTTAAAATTTTCTTAACTACATTAGCCTGAGCTTGCAGCACCCAAATAAAGTTTCAGTGTTTTAATCCTTGCCTTGGGCTCTGTCTCCTACAGGACCTGGGTTTTTTGTTTGTTTGTTTGTTTGCTTTGCTTTGTTTTGTTTTGTTTTAATTTCCCAGGAGAATCTATGATGAAATCAAAATTGAGAAACTTTGCTTCTCAAAAAGATTCGAACTCCAATCTCTTCAAGGACATCTTGTAAGTATGGGGGCTTTCCTATAGTCATTTCCTTTCATTTATTTTTCAAAACATAGAATGAAATTTCAGACTCTCTGTGTATCATTCCCTTTTCTCATCATTCCCTATCTACTCATTTTCTCAGCATCAAAATATTTGCTACTATAAGCTACTTGATGTGTTGTCTTGCAGGCTTGCATTCATACAGAGACGAGCTCATGTTTCTTTTATTTCTGTGGGCATAACCATCTATTCATATTGTCTTATAATAGCTTTTATCATGGAACTGTCTCTCATAGATTGTCATAATACAAAAGTCTTCTTCATTCTTTTCAGTTACTAACAGCTTTTCATAAAGTGGAGGCACCAAAAAAAATTTCCCTTAACCTTACTAATAAGGATTTTGATTGCATGCAACATTTTGACATTAAAAATAATGTTAAATTGAGCATCTTTTAGTGTGTATCTCAGTGTACATGTGAATGGAATTCTCAAGAACAGATAGATAGATTGGAATTGTTAGATGCAAAGATGTACTCATTTTAGGTTTTGCATCCACTTCTAAAATGTGCTTTACAAATGGTGTCCTGATTTATATTTCTCCCAAGAGTATATGAGAATTTCTGTTTCCTCATACTTTTTTGTTCATTGAATATTGTCAGTTTTAAACAATTATCAGTTAGGGCAAATACTAAAATCCCATAGTTATTTTAATTTATCAAAGGTTATTTTTATTTTTTATTGCAAATCTCTTTAGGTCCTGAATTTCTAATTTGGAAAATTTTGTTAAACTGTATTAGAACAGGATATGAATATAGTGCAGTTGCTGAGCAGCTGGACTGTTCTTCCTAACCAATAGCCTTCTCAGTCAGATCTAATCACTTCACTTTCTCTGTAACACCGAGTCTTGGAATTTGAAGGGCTGAGCCATCCCAGCCCCTCTGTGAGAGGAACCAGACCTGGACACCAGACAAGATGATTGGAAAAACTTTCTAATATTTGTTTTGCTGGAAGACATCTTCACACCTGCCTGGCCTGCTCTCCAAATCTCCTGTTGACTAGCTCTACCCAGCAGTTTGAACAGAAGCAGAGCATGCTGAGAGCTTTCCTCAAAGGCAGACAACTATACTCTGCTAGGGAGTTTGCATCCAGAAGAGTCTGGCCAAGAGTTCCCTGGGAAATAGCTTTAGGCAAAGTCAAAGTACGTTTGCCAATGTGGAACAGGATAGCTCCCCAGTATAATAGGAGCAGAGCTGGTGCACAGATAGGGAAAGGATAGTGAAAGTGAGACTCATGACCTGATATGGCTGCAAGCCTCTGACCCTCAGCCTGCCCTACATCTCTGCTTTCTTGCAGAGATAGTCCATATGTTTGTGCACCACCTCTCTTGGAAGGAAGAATCATGATCTCTGTCCCTGGGATGTACCTAGTCTGATAAGAGAGATATAGTCCTTGCTCATAGTCTTCCCAAGCTACTGATAAAAGGCACTTTGTTATGTCTAGTTGGAATTTATAATATGATTGAAGAGAGAAACATCTTTGCATAAAATGACTCAAAAACACTTCAAAAAGCAATGTATAATGTATTTGGTATGAGCATTTTCAGCACAGAAGGGAGCAATAGGAGTGTTTAATTTAGACACAGTTTTAAGAGGCAATGGTTAGCATTTAAAAGCCCAGAAAGTTGGCTTCCTTCCATGATTATTTTTCTATCCTTACTTATCTTCAGGTATCTCCTGCACAGTGGCCAGAGACAGGAAACTGACTGGTGCACAGTTTGGCTCAGCTTCTCAATTTACCCTTTTCAGAACAAAGTAGGTCCTGTTCAATGTGATGACTTTTAACTTAGCCTACCCCTACCATGGTTCCCTCTATATCTGGAATTCAGTTTAATGCCCCATATTATTGATAATTTTTTAAAATCTCAGAAGCTATGCTAAATTCTAGAAAAATGACGATGACAAAAATGTAATCTCTTCTAACAATCTCTGGAAAGAAACATAAAAAGCTAGTTGTGAACAGTGTAATAAATGTTACAGGGATATTTAAATAAGTGGTATGGTTGGAGCATGTAGGAGGCATCATTCATTTTCTACATGTTGAGTTCAAGCAGCTCATGGGACATGTAGAAAAAGGATGAGTAGTAAATTATTGAATAAATAGCCAAGGAATTAGGAGGAAAGAATGAGATGATGATGGAAATTTGAGATTCAACATATGGGTTTACTTGAAACTTCAGAATGAAATCTTTTGGGAGAGAGGAATGAGGTGAAAAATAATTGCATGGAAAGCACAGTTTTAAAGAGTGATCAGAAGGATTACCAGTTGAGTTGAGGATATAGCTCAATAGTAGAGTGCTTCCCTAACAAGCACAAGGCCTGAGTTCAATTCCCAACACAGTAAAAGAAAGAAAAGAGGAAGAAGAGGCAAAGGAGGGAGGGAGGAGGACAAACACCCTACGTTGAAAACCTATGAGGCACAGACTTATCCAAATTCTATTATCAGAAAACTCCATGTTCACTTGTGAGTATGTACAATAAAAGTGACTGGTATTATCCTTCCCACATCAACAATAACAACAATAATACAAGCACATACGGAAATAATTTCCAAAATACCTTGTATAAAGCAACAAAGTACAGTGATCCATGTGGGACAGGAAAGAAATGAAGGAAATGAATCCTAAAATTGTCCCATGTTGGAAAAGTTTCTAGGCTTCAACTCAGAACACTGGCAGTGCCCCTTGGATTCCATGAGTTGCATACATGGAGTGGAAAATCTGGGAGCCTGGGCACTGGGATTCATAGGACAGAATACTACTAGAGAGAGAGGACTAGCTGCACAGGAAAAGGGCTTTAGAGATCTGAAGAGCTCCTCTCGAGTATTAACCAGTGACATGAATGTGAGGAAACCTCAAGCCAATGACAGCCATCTGAAGTTAATAGAGAACACTCTGTGGATTAGGGATTAAGGTTAGAACTGTCAGCTAAGGTAAAACGTCTCTAATTAATTAGCTATCAGGGAGAGTACTCAGAATGGGTATGGCATTGTGGATGACAATTTAAACCTGAAATAAATGTTGATTTGTTTTACCAAACAAATCTTTTTTTCTTATTAGTGCTTGTCGGTAATACAGCATAGTAATGCTCCTTTTAGAGAATATACATAACATGACTTGATCATTTTCGATCATTTTACTCCCCCTCCCTCTTTCTTCCCCTTCTCCTGATTCCCTTTCTGATCTCTAAAGGTCTACCTGTTAATTTTCTATCATCTCTCCTTTAGTTTATTCATTTATTTATGTTTTAGGTTTATTACATAAGAGAAAACATGACATACAACTTTGAGGCTTGTTTATTTTGCTTAGCATGATGGTCTTGTGTTTCATCCCTTTTTCTACAGGTTATGTGGTTGTGTAACCATCCTTATGGTTGAATACTATTCCATTGTGTGTACTTTAGCTACTCTTTCATTGCTGAGACACAATACCCAACACCCATAATTTAAAGGAATGAAGTTTTATTTTGACTCAAAATCTGTAGAGATTTCAATCCATGGTTGGCTGGCTTTAAGGCAGGGCACATGGCAGAGCAGTATGGCAGAGAAGGCTTGGTCATGGCATGGCCGTCAAGAAGCAGAGAGAGGGAACAGGGAGGAGGTAAGCAGAGAGACCCTTCTAGGCCATGTTCCCCATGACCGCCTCCTCCAACCAGGCTTCACACCCCAAATCACATTCGTTGAGAAGCACACCCCCATGAACCAATCCCCTCCCAAAAGCCTCACCTATGAGCACATAAGGTTTTAAAGGACATCTAGATACAAACTATAGCATTATATTTATTCCATATTTTATTTATCCATTCATTTGTTGATTGGAATCTTGGCTGTTTTCACTGATTAGCTATTGTAAATTATGCCACTATAAATGTAGGTGTGCATATATCTCTATATTATGATGTTTTTAATTCTTTCATGAATTTACCCAAAAAAGGTACAGCTGAGTTAAATGGTATTTTTAGTTTTAATTTTTTGAGGAATCTTCATATGGATATCCATAGTGGTTGCACTACTTTACACTGTCATCATCAGAATAAGAGACCTCCTTTTCCCCCACGTCCTCTCCAGTATGCACTGATTTTATATTCATCATGGTGGTCACTGTGACTGGGGTAAGATGGAATCTCAAAGCTGATTTGATTTGCATTTCACTAGTGCAAAGTAGTTGAACATTTTTCATATATTTATGATCAATGGCACATTACTTCCTTTGAGAAATACGATTCAGCTCATTTTCCCATTTTTGACTGCATTATTTGTTTGGGATCATTAATTTTTGAGATCCTTATGTATTCTGGTATTAGCCCTCTATCAGAAGACCAGGTCACCAAAATTTTCTCCCGTTATGCAAAATGTCTCTTCATTGTGTCGTTTGTTTCTTTTGCTGCACAGAAGATTTTTAATTTGACATGATCCTAGGTTTTCCTTCTCAATGTTATTTCCTGTGTTATAAGAGTTGGCTCTGAAATTTTTTTCCTGTGCCTATGGCTGCAAGTGGGTCCCCTATATTAGCTTCTAGCAGTTTCAAAGTTTCTGTTTTTATATCTAGGTCTTTGTTCCATTTTAGTTTCATTTTAGTACAGAGAGTGATATAGGGATCTAGTTTCAATCTTCTGCAAGTGGACAGCCAGTTTTCCCAGCACCATTTGTTAGAGAGTCTGTCTTTTCTCTAGTGTCTGTTTTGGACCTGTCAAAAATCAGATAGCTGTAAGTGCATAAGACTGCTACTACGTCTTCCATTATATTCCACAGAAAACCGTCTGTTTTTATGTCAGTACCATGTTGTGTTTTGTAGTCATAGCTTTGTAGTATAACTTGAAATCCAGTATCGCGATGCCTCCAGCAATCCTCCTTTTGCTCAGGATGCTTTGGTTATTCTGAGTCTGTTGCAGTTTTGATGGAGACTGTCCTTCAGCAGTCTCCTGCACTCAGAGGTGCAGCCTTTGAAAGGTTATTGTACCAAGGGGGCGCTATAGCTAAATGTGCTGTTAGGAGGTGGGGCTTGGTGGGAAGAGGCAGGTCACTGGGGGCGTGACCTGGAAGGGTGTGTCTCTCCCTGGCTCCTCTATTCACTCTCTGCTTTGTGGTCACCAAGGCAGAAGCAGCTTTCCTTTGGTATGCCCTTCTGTCATTCTGCTTCTGTCTTGAAGCCAGCTGACTGAGTACTGTAAGCATGAGCTAGAATAAGCGTCTGCTTCCTAAAGCTGTGGGTATTGGGTATTTTGTCACAGAAATACGGAAAGTGACTAAGATAGGGTCTTTTCTGATTCCATCTGAAATTTAGGATTTTTTCTTTCTGCTTCCATGGAGAATGTTGTTAGTATTTTATTAAGATTCCATTAAATATATATAGATCATTTGTGATAATACTATTTTCATGATACCAGTTCTCATCTAAGAACAAGGAATGTTTTTCCATTGCTAATGTCTTCCTCAATTTCTTTCTTCAGAGTTACATAATTTTTATTACAAGTCTTTCACTTCCTTGGTGAGGTCGATTTCTAGGTGTTCAATTCTCCTAGAAGCTATTGTGAATTGAATTGTTTTCCTGATTTCTTTCTTGGTAAGTTCACTAGTGCGGTACAGGAACACTGCTGATTTCCGTGTGTTGATTTTGTGACCTGCCACTTTGCTGAATTTGTTTATCAGATTTAAAAGTCTTTTGGGGGAGTTTTTTAGGCCTTCTACTTAAAGGATTATGTTATCAGTAATAACAATAATTTGACTTCTTCTCCTATTCATACCTTTTCTTTCTTTTCTTTTCTTTCTTCTTTTTTTTTTCTTTCCTGATTCTTCTTGCTAAAATTTCAAGCACTTTATTGGACAGTGGGTGAAAGTGGACACTATTGTATTATTCCCAGTTTTAGAGGAAATACTTTCAGTTTTTCTCCATTGAGTATGAGGTTGGCTCTTGGTTTGTTATGAATGTCTTTTACCAATTTGAGGTAAGATCCATCTATACCTATTTTTGTTGACATTTTTTATCATAAAGGGATGTTGTATTTTGTTGTGGACATTATTCTGGGTCTATTGAGATGATAATGTGATTTTGGTCTTTGATTATATTTATTTGGTAGGTTATATTTATTGACTTACACATGATGAACCATCCTTATATCCCTGGAATGAAGCTAACTTGGTTATTATATATGAGCATTTTAATGAATTGCTATATTTTGTTTACAAGCATGTTATTGAGAATTTTTACGTCTATGTTCACCCAGGATATTGGTTTGTGGTTTTCTTTTTCTGTTGAGTTCTTGTCGGGTTTGGTATTGGGGTAATCCTGGCTTCATAGAATGATATTGGAAGCATTTCTTCCCTTTTCATTACATACAGAAATTTGAAGATTGTTGGTATTAATTCTTCCCTAAAGGTTTGATAAAATTCGTCACTAAGTCTATTGGGTTCTGAGCATCACTCAGTTAGTAACATTTTTTATTACTACATTGATATCATTGCTTTTTATTGATAAGATTATAGTGGTCAGACATTTTTATATCTTCTTGGTTTAATTTTGGTAGATCATATGTTCGTAGAATTTAACCATTTCTGAAAAATACTCCAATTTATTGGACCACAGGTTTTCAAAATAATTTCTAATAATCCTCTGGGTTTCAGTGGTATCTACTGTGATTTCACCTTTTTCATCTCTAATTTCATTGATTTGTGCCTCTTTATTCTTTTTCCTGGTAAGTTTGGCTACGGGTTTATTTATCTTGTTTATCTTTTAGAAAGAACAAACTATTTGTTTCATTGAACCTTTGTGTTTCTTTTTTAAGCTTAAACTTTATTAATTTCTGCCTGTATTTGTCTTATTGTTTTTCTTGTACTGGTTTTGGGATTGGTTGATTCTTTTTCTAAGACCTTGAGATGCATCATTATTTATTTGGGATCATTATTTTGTTTTTTAATGTATGCTTTCATAGCTCTAAACTTTCCTCTTAAAACTACTTTCATCCGGTCCAACAGATGATGATATACTGTGTTTTCATTATCATTTGATTATAGGAAATTGAAAATTTCTCCATTGCATTTTCCTTTGATTTTTTTTACTCTCTCTTTTGATGTTCTAAAATAAACATCTCATATGTTTTGTCAAAAATAAATAAAAATTTTTCCACTGGTTTTTCAGCAACCCATTGATCATTCATATATGCATTATTCAATCTCCATGTGTTTGTAGAGTTTATGGTTTATTTTGCTGTTGACTTACAGTTTCATTTCATTGTGATCTGATATGATGCTTGAGATTATTCCATTTTTATATTTATTAAGAACTGTCTTTTTGAGGGAGAGTCTTGCTATGTGGTCAAGGCTGGCCTGAACTCCTGGTCTTCCTGCTTTAGTCTCCCAAGTACTGGGATTATAGGTATGCAACACCACAGGTTTACCTAACAATCTTAAAATCAAAACCCAAAGGATCAAGTGCTCTTCAATTAATTTTTAATGTTATATTTTACTTTCCCCAACACATTTTGATTGTATGTAGAAATGTGATATTTTAATACATGCATATGAGGTACATTAATATAATACAACTTCATTTTATCCCTCTCCCTTACCCCCTACTTCTAATAATTGCTATTTTACTTTCAGTTCAACCTTTTAGTTTTCGCATACAAGAAAGCTTCCCATGTTTGGCTTATTTCACTTAAAGTAATGTATTGCAGTTCCATCCACCAACTGGATTTTATTTTTCTTTATGACTGGATAGTACTCCACTGTGTGTATATGCCACATTTTCTTTATCCATTCACCTGTGATGGGTACCTAGGCTGATTCCATACCTTAGCTATTGGGAACAGTGTTTCAATAACTGTGAAGATGCAGATGTCTCCTTGACATGTTGATTTTATTTTCTTATTTCCTTTGGATACATTCCCAGAAGTGGTTTAATTGGATCCTGAATGTGTTTTACTTTTAGTTTATTTTTTTTAAGAATCCCCATACTGTTCTCCATAATGGGTATATTAATTTACATTCCTGATAATAGTGCATAAGAGTTTGTTTTTCTCCATATCAGTGCCAGAAAGGAAGTGAGTGTGTGTGTGTGTGTGTGTGTGTGTGTGTGTGTGTGTTTATAGTCTTTCTACCCAGGATGAGATGATAACTCACTATAGTTTTGGTTTGCATTTCGCTGATAACTAAAGGTATTGAGCATTTTGATGCATTTGTTTGCCATTTTTATTTCTTCTTTTGAAAAGTGTCTACTCAGTTCATTTGTCTACATTTAAATTAGATTACTTCTTTTTTGTTGCTAAGTTTCTTAGTTCTTTGTACTATTCTGGATATCAATCCTGTGCTAGATGAATAGGTGGCAAATATTTTGCCCATTCTGTCGGTTAGCTCTTCATTCTTTTGATTATTTTCTTCATCATCCAGAAATTTTTTAGTTTGATGTAATTCCTTTTGTATCTTTCAGTTTTGTTTCCTGTGCTTTTGGGGCAATACCCAAGGCCAATGTTGTGAAGTTTTCCCTCTATTTTTCCTTTAGTAGTAATTTCATACTGTCATAATCTACATTTAGGTCTTTGACCAATTTTGACTTGATTTTTGTACAAAGTATAGAAAAGAGATCAAATTTCAATATTCTGCATATAAATATCCAATTTGCCCCATACTTATTGAAGAGGCAGGCCTTTCTCTAATGCATGTTTTTTGGCACCTTTGTTGAGGACAGTTGGCTATAGATGTGTGGACTTATTTCTGAAATCTCTGTTCCATTCAGTTGTTCCATGTGTATTTTTAGACCAACTCTACACTATTTTAGTTACTGTAATTCTGTAATACCTTGAAATAAGGTATGATGATGCTTCCAGTTTTGTTCTGTTTATTCAGGATTGCTTTGACTGCTTGGGGTATCTTGTACTCCCATGTGAACTTTATAATTTTTTTCTGGTTTTGTGAAGAAAGTCATTGGCAGTTTGATGAAGAGGAATGAATTGAATGTGCACATTGCCCTGAGTAGTATGGATGATCTTAAATTGTTAAAAATCATTGATATCCACTTTTCAAGGTGAAAATGGAAGGTATTTCTAACTTCTTTTAGTGTCTTTAATTTATTTCTTTAGTACTGTAATTTTCAATGCAAAAGTCCTTTACTTCCTCTGTTACAATTATTCCTAGGTGATTTGTTTGTAGCTGTTGTGAATAGTGTTGATTGCATGATTTGTTTCACAGAAATCTCATTGGTATATAAAATGTTAATGGTTTTTGTACGTTGATTTTGTATCCTGCAACTTTACTGATTTCATTTATCAGTTGTAGTTTTCATAGAAGACGTTAGGGCATTTTTTGTATATGGAATTATATCAGCTACAAACAAATAATTTGACTTCTTCCTTGTTTTAGTCTTTCTCTTGTCTAGTTGCTCTGGCTAAAACTTCTAGTACTATATTGAGTAAGAACAGTGAAAATGGATTTTTTTTTCTCATTCTAGCTCTTCACAAAAACATTTTCTGCTTTTCCTTTTCAATATAATGTTGGCTGTGGGTTTGTCATAGATTTCATTTTGTTGAAGTATGACCCTTTCATACCTAAATGTTCAAGGGATCTTATTTTTCTTATCATGAAGGGATGTTGAATTTTGTCAAATGTTTCCTCTGTATCTATTGAAATGATCGTATAATTTTTTATCCTTCATCCTGTTGATGGTTGATCATATATGGTGATCATATATGGTAACATTTATTAACTTGCATATGTTGAATGATCCTTGGATCTGTGGGACAAATACAACTTGGTTATGGTGCATGATCTTTTTAATGTGTTATTCAATTGCTAGTATTTTTACATCTGTGCTCATCAGAAATGTTGATCTATCTATCTCTCTCTCTTTCTTTCTTTCTTTCTTTTTTTCTATCTTCATCTGATTCTGGCAACAAAGTAATTCCAGTCTTGCACAGTGAATTTGTTAGGCTTTCCTTCTGTGATAGTTAACACTTCTTGAATGAGCAATGCTTAACTGAACTGGTTTAACTGTTAGAATTGTGTCTGGATGACTGTTATTGAAAAGGGAAGACCCACCCTGGGTGTGGGTGGTGCCAACCAATAAATTTGTGTCTTGGATAAAGTAAAAAGGGAACAAGGGAATTCTCACTTCTACCCCTTCAGAGGAGCTCTAGTCTTCACTATTGCCTTTGGAAGTCTACCTTCTAGCACAGACTTCACCATTCTAGCACAAACCCTTTGACTTCCTGATATGGTCTCACATGGGACTCTGCACCAAGCTCCAGTTCTTCGACTTTTGATCAGATCTACCAGCTCTCTAGCACTCCAGTATGCAGATGGCCCTATTTCGTTCATCTGCACCTGACTCTGCAGGAAGCCATTATAGTTCTATCTAGTAAATCCTTTATATTGGGAGATTAGCCAGAACCCTGATCTCTTAAAATGAGTGTGTATGATAAAGGCTTAAATAAAAGAGACAAATAATATGTTGTGCAAGTCCAGGAAGATCAGAACTCTCTTGGAGTTGACACAGAGGCTTCTCTGACAGTCAGTATTTATTGGGTTTCAGACAAATTTTGGAGGAATGAAGGAAAATGAAAGGAAAAACTGAAGTAAGGTCTGGAAAATGAGCAGGGCCTCAAGAAGTTAGAACAGAGACTTTTCCAGCAGTAAATTTTGCCAACTAAGAGAACTGTCTTATCTCTAAGGTTGACAGTTTCTTCCCTAGAATAGGGAGTGAGAACCTGTGTCCTCAGCTGTCTCAGCTGTCGTTTTACCTTGTTTTCAGAGCACTGTGGTCAGGAACTGAGCCCTCATACAGCCCAGTCCCCAAAACTTTATATATCATATATATTATATTACTTTTTGCATTCTAATCCTAGGTTTATTCAATACAATTTCTTTATTCTACACAACAAAGTACAAGCACAACCTTATCTAAAATGCTGCAAAGTTACAAAACTCAAATTTTATAGCACTGACTGTATAATAAAAGCCAAAAAAACCATGTACATGTTGCCAAGGTAACCTGAATAACAGGTGAAATGGGGGGCTCCATGATGATCTGCAAAGCTCTCTCTCGAACTGCTCACCAACATTTAAGAGTAAAGGAGGCTAATGGGGTGGGGATGTAAGGGAGAACATAGAAAGACAGAACCATTTATGGCAACTAACAGAGGGCAGGAGGGCTTTTTCAAGGGGTTTGGCCCTAGAGGTTGGAAGAGGACTCAAGCAGGAATCAAAGGGCCAGGCCTAATGGGAATGGCAGATTGGTCCCCAAGGTATGACCAGATTGCCACATTGTCCCCAAGTCATCTGGAAAGGTTGGGGCACCATGCCACTGAACAGACTCAGGAGACGGAAATGGGTGAACTTCCTAGACAGAAAACTGCAGCTTACCTTTATAGACACAGGCATGAACCAATAGCACTTTTGCAGCCAGAACCCACCTGAAGACAAAGTGTGTCCACTGCTGCCTTTGAAGCCTGCGTGAGTGAGGGATCCTCTCCTTCTGTTCCACCTTACGCTAGAGAAGTGACAAAACTGAGCTGAGTGGGACATAAGTTACAGGGATGAGCTTCGGTAGCCTTGCTTATCGGGAAGAACTGGAGCTAGAGCTGCTCCTGTGGCAGCGGCAGCCAGGAGAACGGGACCACCTGCGGACAGGAGACCTGCGTCTTGGGAAGCGTGACTTTCTACTCATCTGCGGTGGTGACCTACGCCACATAGGAGGCGGTGGTAGCATTCTCCTGGGAGGGTTGAATTGCCGAGGTGGTGGCCTAGGCCAGGGGACCAGCACAGCAGTAGCAGTGATCTCTTGACCATTAATTTGTCCTCCATCCATGTGCCTCAGTGCTTTCTCAGCTTCACCTGGATTCTCGAACTCCACATATGCATAACCTTTGGGTAGATGAGGATGCATCCTTTCTACAGCCATGTCAATCATTCTAATTTTCCCATAGGTGGAAAATATCTCCATGATGTGATCTTTGGTCACATTCCTAGTAAGCCTCCCAGTGTTCACTTTGGTAGGTTTAGGTAAAGGCCTTGGCCTTTTCCTCTCCCTTTCATCTCTTTTAGGTGGTTTGGATTTAGAGCAGGAGTGCCGCCTATTGTCATGTCTGCACTGAGAAGGGCTTGGGGACCCAGACGAGCTGCTGGAACTGGACCTGAGAGATGTACTGGGGTTTCCAGAGCAGCTGGATGCTGAAGAGGAACTGGAGCCACTGCTTGAGCCCATGCTGGTGCTAGAGCCTGAACTGGAAGTTGAGCTGGACCGAGACCTGTGCTGCTGCTTCCACTGGAAACACTGTGTCTCTTCCAGGTTGCATCCCTACCATGGTCCTTTTCACTAGACTCCTTGGTGGCGCCTTTGTTTTTAGAGCGATCCTTGAACTTCTCATCAGAGCTGTCCTTGCGTTTGGTAGGAGTCCTAGTGCTGGACTTTTTATTATTTTCTTTGACTCCTAGGAAGCTCTTCTTTTTCATTCCTGATAAATCCATTCTCCTCTTCTAAATGCCGGCCTCACTTACCTGAAATCTCACTTCTAATTTGAATCTGAGAACCTATCCATAATCAATTGCAATTTGCACCAAAGAGCAGCATCTTCCTGCTGAAGCCAGATCCTCCCTCTCTTCCCATATATACTATTTTAAATCTGTTTCACTAGTGAACTTTAACTTGTAAACCTTCCTTTCAATTCTTTGGAATATTTTAAAAAGAATTGGTGTTAGTTCTTTAAAGGTTTTTTATAATTTAACAGTGAAACTATCTGGTCATCAACTTTTCTTTGTTACGAGATGTTTTATTGCTGATTCAACCCCACTAGTCAATATAGGTCCATTTGGTTTCTTTATCTCTTCCTTGTTAGGTTTTAGTAGGTTGCATGTGTGCAGAAATTTGTCCACTTCTTCTGTGTTTTCTAATTTGTTGGCATATAGTTATTTGTAATACTTTCTAGTGACCTATATTTCTGTGGCATCAGTTATAACGTCCTCTAACTGTGTTATTTTGAGTCTCCTATTTTTAATTAGTCTAGATAAAGGTTTACTGATTTTATCTTTTTAAAAAACCAACTTGTTTGATTTTGTATTCTTTCATATTTTTGTGTATGTTTCATTTATTTCTGGTCTGATTTTTGCCATGACTTCCTTTTAAAGTTTCTATTTCCTTTGCTCTTTCTTCCCATGCTGTTATCCCAGGTCTCAAAGTCTTTCTGGATCCATTCTCTTCCTTGCTAAGTTCCAGCATTTCCCCATAGTCACTTACTTTAAAATGTAGTTATCAATCTGTTGCTTTGATTCTTCTTGGAAGATAAGGAGATAAGACTGGGTATCTCTATTTAGCTAACTTGAAATCCCTCTCTTCAATGAACTTAACATGCTACAGAACAAAGGTCATTAATATTTGCAAAATAAAAAGATCCAATAACGGATAGTGTTAAATTTGCCATATCTTATATTCAGCCAAAATTACCAGTTAATCAGTTGCTTCATAAATAACATACATAATAACGGTATACAAAGACATCGAAACATTATTGTAATTGTGTGCCATGTGTCCAGAAATCTATAGGAAATATTGAATGAATTGGAATAACAAGATATTTTGAAAAACCAGCTCAAATTTTGGAGTTGAAAACTGTAGTATCTGAGATAAAAATACACCAAATGGGATTAACGTATGATTAAACATTGTAGAATAGACATTGTTGAAACTGGTTGTGGTCGCACATACTCGTAATCCATGGGGAGCCTGAAGCAGTAGGATCACTTGTGAATTTGTGACCAGTCTGGGCTACACAGCAAGGTCAAGTCCAACTTGATCTGCATAGTGAGACCTTGTCTCATAAAAACAAACACCAGAACAAAAAAGAAAAGACTGTTAAAAGACATAACACAAAAACCATGGAAAACAAACACTTGGGAAAAAATTTAGAAGTACAAAGATTATCAGCAAGCCATAGAAAACTATAATAAGCCTGACATACATGTCCTTCAAATCTCTAAAGAGAAGTGAGGGCATTATTTTAAAAATTAATGGAAGAAATGTTTCCAATGTTTATAAAAAGTATGAACTCCGAGCACACATGTAGAAAAGCTGGGCATGGCAATGCTAGCCAGTATTTCCAGCTACTATAGAGGCTGAGTCAGGAGAATTGCTTGAGTCCAAGAGATCAAGACCAAACTGAACAACGTAGGAAGACCTCATTTCAGAAAATAAAAGTACCCCAAACTATATCAAAATACTATATAGTGGAATTGCTCAAAACCAAAATATGAAAAGCAAGTAGGGGAAGAAAATAATATCACTTTATATATAAGCAAACATAAATAAGGATGATAACACATTTTTTCCATTAGAAATAAAGTAAGCAATAAAGACAGTGGAACAATGTCCTGAAGAATTGAAAGGAAGAAGAAAAAAGTAAAAGCCAACATAAAATCTGAAAAAGCCAGAATTAGTGCATATAACCCAGTTAGAATACACTGCAAGAGTAATGATGTGTTTGAGCATACACAAATGGAAAAAAAATTTGTCAAGATACTTGCGCTACAAGGGATTTTAAAAGAAATAATTGAGATTGAAAATAATACTAGGTAGATATTTCTGCACAGAAGCCTGATAAGCACAGATGTAGTGACTTTATGGGTAAACTTACATAGTTTTCTCAGTTAGTAAGTGCCTCTAAAAGAAAACTGAGTGTTCAACAATGACATAGCAATATATTTTGGGATGGAAACAAAGATTAAATAGGCCAATTTATTGAGAGGATGAAACAACCCTGAATGTCTAATCTTTTGGTAACAGAACTCCAAAATACTTAAAATGAATAAATACAAAGAAAAAATTATAAAAACCCCAACTATACTGAGAGAAATAACTCTATCTCAATAATTTTTAGCTTAAGTAGACAGAGAACAGCCATAACTTTAATAGTACTAACTTGCCTTAACTACCATTTACAGAAAATTTCACCTCAAAACAGTAAAACATGTATTCTCTTCATGTATGCAGGGAATAATTACCACAACAGACCATATTTTAGGCCATAAAACAAGTCTCAATGTGCTTTAAAGGACATAAATCATACAAATACATTCTCTACAACAGTGAAAATAAATTAGGTATCAAAACCTAAGATACTGAAAAACATTCAAATATTTAGAAACTAAATAGCAGTAGTCTAAAAAACTATGCAACAAAGAAGACAAAGGAAAGGAAATTAGAAAGTTTCTTTTAGCTGGATGAAAATGAAAATACAGCATATCAGCATTTGTGGGGCAGAACTAAGGAGTTTGTAGAAGCAAACTTATAGTAACAAATGACTGTATTAGAAAAAAAAAGGTCTCAAATCAGTGCATTCAGTGTTTTCCATAAGCAACTTGAAAAATAAGACCAAATTGTAATGAAAATATGGATAAAAGTAAAATAAAGGTTAAAACAGAAGTCAGTGAGATATAAAATGAGAAACAATAGAATAAATCATTGAAAACAAAAACTGGTTCTTTGACATCGGTAAAAATTGATCAATTATAGTTGAACTCTGTAGGAGAAAAAAAGAGAATAGACAAATTATCAAATAGCAAAAATGACTATGGTAACATTGGTATGGATTCTACAGATAAAGAATAATACAGAGTGTTATGAATAACTGTATGCCCGTAACTTGAACAACCTGCATAAATTGAAAATATTTCCTTGAAACACAAAAACCACCAAGGCTCACTGAAGAAGTAATAGGTAATCTCAATAGCCTAAGTCTATTTGAGAAATTGAATTTGTAATTTAAAATCTTCCCACAAAGAAGTCATTGAGATACAGACAGCTTCACTGTTGAGTTCTACCTAACATCTCAGGAATAACTAATACTAATTCTACAACTTTCAAGAAAAACAGAGGAATAGTTCCCAACTGATTTTTTTATGTCAGTATTTTTCTGACAGCAAAGTAAGACTGCATAAAATAACTACAACTTGAATTTGATTTCAACAGTGATGAACAATTTTGCTTATTAAAAGTAACTGTTAATAAAAAGACAAGTCACAAACTAAGAGAAAAATTTGCAAAGCGTATAATTGGTAAAGTATATATGTACATATGTACTATATAAAGAATTCACATAAATAGCAAAAAATTCCAATTTTTAAAACAGATAAAGATTTGAAATGACATTATTCAAGAAGATATCCAAGTAAGCACATAAAAAGTGCTCAGTGTTGTTAGTCATTGGAGAGATGCAAATTAAATACATAATGATTTATATCTAAATATCTACTATAACAAATGCTGGAAGGGCTGTGGGGAAAAAGAAACATTTCCTCACTGATGGTGGGAAAGCAAACTGGTGCTACCACTGTGAAAATCAGTGTGGCAATTCCTCAAAAAACTAGGATTAGAGGTCTCATTCAACCCAGCTATTTGCACTTCTGGGTATCTTTCCAGAAGAATTAAAAACATCATACTACAGCAATACATGTGTGCTCATGTTTATAGCAACACAATTTGTAATAGCTAAATCTTGGAAACAACTGAAATGCCCATCAACCACAGAATGGATAGAAAAGATGTGGTATTTTTATACAATGGAGTACTACTCAGCTGCAAAGAAGGATAAACTTGAGATTTTTTATAGGTAAAGGGATGCAACTTGAAACCATGCTCATAAGTGAAATAAATCAGACTCACGTGTGTAAACATTGCATTGTCTCCCTGGTATGAGAAACTGAAAGAGTAAATAAGGTCTAAAATGTACAGTAGATAATGTGAAATGGGAAGAAATTGTTCAAAAGAAAAGAGGAACTAGAATGGGTAAAAGGGGAAAGGGCAGTAGGGAAAAGGGAAACAGTGCAAGTCAGATATACGATTTGTGTCTCTTAGTTCATTGAAAAGGAAGGTTCATGCTAATATCTGTTGGAGAAATTTTTATGCCCGTATCTTGTACTCTGAGCAACGATGCTAAAGATGACAACATGCAATGTATTACCTATTGTCATACTTCTCTTATTTTGTTTTGAAATTTTGTTTTACTTTTTTCCATGAAATAAAATAGATGCCTAATATACTGACTAAAATTAAAAAGATGAACCCTTAACAAGTGTTGACAAAAGCATAGAGGAACTAGAACTCTTACATACTCCTATTGGGAATGAAAAATGACTCAATACTTCAGAAAAAAATTTGACATCTTTATAAATTAAATACAGACATAACATTATCCAGCTATTCCATTTCTAAGTTTTCATCCAAGAGAAAAGAAATGTGTATCTAAGGTAAGACTTACAGATGAATGTCACAGCAGCTTTATTTGTAATATCCCTGCACTGGAAACAGCATTAAAGTTCAACAGGTTAATAGAGGAACAATTTGTGATATACTTGAGTTATGATTGAAAAATATAGTGAATGCTTAATTTTTTAAAAAATTGTTATAGAAACATACTTCAATGAATCCCCTTTCATGTACTACCCCCTTCAAATGCACTCATTCCATCATTCTTGCCACTTTCCAAAACAGTTCTGGAAGTCTTTTGTGAGTGTCTTTAGTTGAGTTGTCATGGTTACACTGATGTCCTGAATTGATTCAAAATGTGTTTATCTTTCACCATCATTTTGACATTGGAGAACAACAAGAAGTTACATGGTGTCAGATCCATGAACAAGGTGATGCTTTTAGGAGCCTGCCTTTCTGTTGGATGATGCTTAGCAGTAGCAGGCACCATATTTTTGATCGTATCTCATAGAGACCCAAAAGAGAATTCCTAGAACTGCTTCAGAAAGTGGCAAGGATGATGGGATAAATGTGTTCAAAGTGTGTGTCCAGGGGAGAGGGTTCAAAGTGATGGGATAAGTGTGTTCAAATTGTTTTGAGAAAGATTAATGGCAATGTCTTTTACTTTAATAAAGTTTCCTGTTTAAAAATTCACCATATATTTTAATCATACAATGTGTACACAGTGAAGTGCCACTTATTTTGTAAGTAAGAACAAACTGTGGAAACAGGCAATAATATCAATGGATTTACAGATATTATTTTGAGTGAAAGAAGCCAGACAGAAAAAAAAAAAAAGGTAACTTGTAATTTTCTATTTATATAAAACTTCTTGTCTTGGTTACTTTTCTCTCATTGCTGAGACAAAATACCTGATGCCCAGAATGAAGGAAGGAAAGGTTTATTTAGCTTACAGTTTTTGGAAGTTTCAGTCCATAATCATCTGGTTCCAAGGCAGGGTGGCATGGCTGAGGGTCAGCCATTCGCGGCAGCTGCAGCAGATTCCAAAAGCAGCAAAGTGAAAAGAACAAAAGGGAAATAGCACGCCTCCTTCCCTCCCTGATACTGTATACTGGCTACCTGCCTCTGAGTGTATGGAGCACTCACACTGCCAGTCCCGGCGCTAGACAATGAGCCAATCACAAACACTAGTCTCAGCTGCCTTCAAAAGGCATACCCCTCATGACTGCATGAGCCTTTGGGAGGACATCTAGACACAACTATAGCACTCCTGAAAATGCTAAGTACTCTACAGTGAGTAAAAAGAAACAAATCAGTATTTTCCTGGAGAAGGGAATGAGGGGAGGACAACAGAATAAAAATGTGGCATGGAGAAATATTTGGGAGAAGTAAATAAGCTTACTATTTTAGTTGTGAAGACAGTTGCATGTGTATATGCGCACATCAAAACTTATTAAAGTGTTAATTTATTATTTATTAATAATGTCTAGTTTATTGTATATCAAACATTAAAAATCCTATTATCACTTTTCTGGATTTCCATAGCAGTTCATGCCCCAAGTAAAAAGTGAAATATTGCGTTACAGTGCTACATGCTCCTCTGCATAACAACTGTGACAAACCAAAACAACCTGTCATTTTCAGTATTCCCTCAGTAGATAATAGAGACAGTATTCCAAATTAGATAAGGCTTAAAATGTCCAGGGATAATTTGTGGTCTATCACAGAGCTGCCATATGGGGAAAGCCTCCATTCTGTGTTTAGTAGACAAAACTTGGGATGGTATAAAATAATGAGCAAGGAACTGGAAAGACATTCTTATCTTTGCTATTAATAAGCTATGTGGGCTTTAGCACAAGATAAGTACTCTACAGTGAGGCTCTTTAGGCTCTGAGGCTCTTTAGGCTTCAAGATTAAGTTCTTAACTTGTCCTACTACCATACAGAGGTCTTTAACACTGTTTCCTTCACGTGGAATAACATTTTTTACCAGCTTTCTTTTGATAACATGATCCCACAATTAGGTAGAATCACGGCTTACAATAGCAATCTCATGATTTTGAGAATGTTGATATCACAGAATGTCTTCTAGAGACCAAAAACTAATGGGAGGAGGGTGCTGTTGGAAAATCTCTGGTGTACCAACCTTCTGGAACCAGGAAACGGAGAAGTCGAAAGGGATATGTATGAGAGGACCAAAGAAAGGGACAGGTAAAGGATGACAAAGATGAGTAGAAGCTTTGAAGTAGGCACAGGGGGAAGTGACTCCCTTTGGGATGCATATTCCAAGAGTTGCAGAGTGCCTTTCATTCTTTGCCTCCCCCAGCTCCATAGAAAGCCTCTGCAAAGCAAGTTTCTGCACATCCACCAGTTTGCATGTTCTACTTGGCTTTGAATCACTTTAATTGGATTATTAACAGATGGGAGCTTTTGCTTTTGCTTTGGCTCAGTGTTTCCTATTGTGTACAGAAGGGTCTTTGTTCCAGGGAGATACAGTCAATACAGTTTCTCTGAGGCTGCTTCTCTCCATCTCACAGACCTTTTCAGTCCAGTATTTCAGGTACTGAAGGTATCTTGGATCACATATCCCACTTACATGGGTTATTTTCACCAATGAAGCTATCTTTGTTGTTTTCTTCTGTCCATAGATTAACAAATTGTCTTAGTTACTTTCTTGCTGCTGAGGCAAAATATGCAATACTCACAAGTTAAAGAAGAGAAGGTTTATTTTGGCTCTCAGTTTGTAGAGGTTCCAGTCCATAGTTGGCTGGCTCCAAGTCAGAGGGATATGATAGAAGGGCATGGCAGAGGTTTGCTCATGACATGGCAGGCAGGAAGCAGCCAGCAGTGAGTCTTCCTTCCCCTTTTTATTCCAGTTGGGCTATAAGCCTATTAGTTGGTATTACCCATACTCAGGATGGGCCAGCCCATTATTGATACCCAGAGTGATGTTAAACCCATCAGTGGACAAATCTAGTTATCACAGACTCATAATTCAGTATTACACACCCTTGATCCAGCCACCTCCCAAAAGCCCCACCTATGAGTACATGAGGCATTTGGGGAACATAGACATACAAACTGTAACACAAATATTCAGAAAAGATAAAATACATCACAAGAATTTGAGGGGAAAAAAGTGAGTTCTATTTGTGATAATCACTATCATCCTGTCTTCCACTTTATTGTTGTCTTTTTTTTTTTTTTTTTTTTTTTTTTTTTTTTTGTGGCACTGGGGATCGAACTCATAGCCTCACGCCTGCCAGGGCAGGCGCTTAAGCCACTGAGCCAAACTTCCAGCCCTGGTTTTTTGAGGCAGGGTCGCACTATGTAGCTCAGGCCAGCCTTGTGCTCACATTGTAGCCCAAGCGGGCCTCGAACTCACAACGCTCCACCTACCTCAGCCTCCCGAGTGCTGGGATTAAAGGTATGCACTACCACGCCCGGCTTCGCTGTGTCATTTTATATACACATGTATTCACATTTTTGCCAATGGGTTCATAATGTGTAGATGGCAAAATAATGGCCTCTCAAAGATGTCTAGTTTTTATTCCCAAGAGCCAATGACTATGTTCCGTTGCATAGTGAAGGGAGATTGAGGTAGCAGATGGAAATTCAAGTTGCTAATCAGCTGACCATAGGGTAAGGAGATTATCCTAGGTTATCCAGATGGGTCAAGTGAAAGCACAAGAGTCCCTGAACAAAAGAGGCAGAAGGATCAGCATCAGTGTGATGCAATGTGAGGAAGAGTCACCTGGCCATTGCTGGCTTTGAAGATGGATGGGGTCCATGAGTCAGAGGATATAGCAGCATCTAGAAGCTATAAAAGCCATAGGAAAAACACATACTGTAAATATTGATATTATTTTCTTCCCAAGTCTTTCAGTCTCCTTTCTCTATCTCTACTTTCCATGCCATATAAAAACAATTTTAATGACTTGTGCCCATTAATGCACTTTCATGCCGAGATACTCATACATACATGGTGTACATACAAATACACATTTATTCACATGTGCACATAGGTAATTTTAAAATTATTCTGTGGAAAGAGAGCTATGATTCTCACTTTCATCATACTTTAAATTCTTAGGTTGCTTTGACACCACTGGGTTGGGAATCTCGACTGCCTTTCCAGTGATTTTCTCAGTGGTCAAATGGAGCTCAGAATTAAGCCAGAGAGGAGAGATTCACAGGATATGATCTGTTGGTGACAGGATTTGAGCTCTTGCATTAAGCATCAATATCTGTATGTGAGAGATACTCTGAGCATTTTTAGCTGTGTGGATCAATACATGGCCTTTACTTTTTGACTATTTTGAATTAGATTTTTTTGATGATGTATTGTCCCTACCAAAATATAAATTCTAAAATGCTGTTCTTTGTTAGTATTATACTATTGTACTTTTACAAGGTTTGGGAGGCTAGGCGACTTATAGTTCCATCTTCTACACCGCTACATTTCAAACACTAGCAATATTTTATTCAAAAGACAGACATCCAATTCAACAACTTAGACTATTCAAAAAAAGTATCGGCTGATGAAACCAGGGATAAAAATCTGGAAAGTGCAGAAGTCATCCTGCCTGCTCGTTATCTTTCCATTCAATTCTCTCTGACCAGCTCTCTTCTGTGGCCTGCAGATGTGTCTGCAGGCATTGCTTGATTCCTGCTGCAATGTGATAAGGAGGAGCACTTTTCAATTCTAGCTTTGATTTGGAAACTCCAGGGAAAGGATTTTGATTTGCGGATCTGGGTCTTGTGATCACCTTTCAACTAACTTCTGGGGACAAGTGCTGATAACTTGTGACTGACCCAGCCTAGGTTATTGATCCACCTCTATCGCTGTGGGTGGGGTCAAAGTTTGTCCTCAAACCAAGGAGACATAACACAGACATTTCCACAATGATCCACAATTGTCCACTACAGTGAACTGACAGGGAAAAGGAGATTGAATCAAAGAAAGGGTAAATCAGAAAAGGGTATTAGATTCTGTCTCTTTGGGTCTCTGAGATTTTTGGTTAAATATGAATGAAATTCAGGACAAAATATAGTACAGTCACACCTTCGTATCCCTGCTTCCGCATTTAAAGATTCACCCTAATAATGAGGCAAAATTACATCTGCACTGAATATGAATAGATTTTCTTCTTATTGAAATGACATAGTGTTACCAACTATTTACATAGCATTTACATTGTGTTCAGAATTATAAGTAATCTAAAGATGATTTAAATTGTCCAGGAGGCTGTGTGCAAGTTGTATGCAAAGGTCAGTCATCTTTTATAAGGGATTTGTGCACCTGTGGATTTTGGTATCCCCAGGGGTGGGGAGGGACTGGAATCAGTCCCTTGAGGATAGAGAGGTACCAGTGTATTCATGATGCATTGTTGAGGGAGAAAAACAAGCTTCAGACAAGCAACTTGCGATACATGATTTGTCTCAAACATTTAACTCCTGGAAAGGCAAATTGAGTCACGGGCTAATACTGATGACATCTCTTGCCCCATGAAATGCTCCCTTGAATGCTGGTAGTTTCCAGCGACCACAGGCCCACCTCAGGGTAGAAAATTGCCTCTGAGCACCTGTCCACTGAGCTCCCCTGGGGTGATATCTCTGGCTGTCATGCTTTCTGCTCCTCCCTGCCAGATGAGTCCTAGTCCTCTCTCTGGCAGCAGGACTGGATGGCATTTTGAGTCAAGCTGTCTGTTGGAAGCCGAAACCATCGTGAGGGACTGGTTGTGATGCTGGGACAACTGACGCTCCGCTGCGTGGGAGCAGGAGTGGCTCAGCAGCTGCTGAGGAGAGTGTTTGCAAAGTATGTGAAAGAAATAGAAAGAGAGGAGAAGAAGTGTGAGCATGTGATGCTTGGGTGTGTTCATATAACATTCAACTTATTTATTACAAATACTTTGTTTTCTAATGAAGGAATCTTGGACTTCTGAATGTTTCTAGATGTATGCTGTACCTCTTCAGTCCCATACAAGCCTGGAAGAAAACCCGAAGGTCTATATGATCTCCCTTCTCTCTGCAGCCTCCAACAGGCTCTCGATGTTTACATTTCCTCTCTACTGTCTGGGAGGACCCAGTGCCTTGCCCTCATTTTCATCCCTTACTTGGGTGACTTAAGTTGTTTTGTGCTTAGTCCTGGTGAATTCCCCACCCCAGGTTTATTTCTGCGTACTTCAGCTTCCAGTCATAATGATGGCTGAATAGTGCTTATTTGCTCCTCCTATGTTCTGGTCATTTTAATTCTGAAGGGCAGAAGAGTGGTCAGGGGAATGAATTGTAGAGTCAGTTTCCTTGACTTCAAATACTTGTCCTTGCAGCCCCTGAATTGGGTGTATCTCTCAGATGCTCTCTGCTTCAGATTTCTCACCGGGAAAACATGGCTAATCAATAAAGATGTTTGGAGCGGTTAATGAGATAATAGACAGAAGGAGTCTAGAAAAGTGTCTGGCATGGAGTGAACACTCAGCAGATGCTTGTTACTGGTGTCAATCCTTGTAACCTTGAAAAGGAGGTCCATTACCTGTTTGTGACTGAATAATGTCTCAGAGATCACAGTAACTGATCTGAATCACACAGAATCTGAAGGACAGAGCCAGAATTCCCTCCCTTCTTCCCCCTGCCAAAGCTGCATCACGTTTAGAGGGGCCCCTTCCCAATAGTAAGGAGTCTTTAGGATGGTGAATTTCTAGTTGGAAGCAAACTGCGTAACACTTTGGGCATTGTTTCCTAGTTTGTGTGGAGTGCATAATACTACACTTACTTAACAATTGTCACAATGGGTAAATGAAATATTGCAATAATAGTGGTGAGTATTCATTTCTTTTCAGGCTACTTCTTTATTTTTTATTCAGGACAGAAGAGAGTATGATGGAGAAGGTGAATTTCTTACCTGAGAATCCATTTTCAAATGAGAAATATATCCTGAATTTATTTGATGTTGTGGCTCATCTGCTCCACTGTCCTCCATGATGGAGAGTCAGTAGCTTTTGAGTTAGCATTTTCTGACCTAAGCAACCTCTTTCCTCTCTGGAAAGACATGAGTCATGTGTGCAGCAGTAGGTGGTGTAAGGCAGTGATAAGCCCTGAACAGGGAACCAGAATGCTGGAACCCCAGCTGGCCTTGTCATCATCCACCATGCCATTTGAATCCTATTTACTCAGTACAAAATTGTAGGTAGCAGTGAGCCCTCTGATGTCCTCAAATGGTTATTATGAAAGACACATGAAAGAATGAGATGGAAATAAAATGCATCCCAGGGATATACAAACCCAGGGATTTTGATTGACGTCAGACCCAAGTTTATCACTGTTCATGGGACATAAGGCTGTCCTCATTTTCCTTCTCAGGAAGCATTCAAGCCTGGCCACAAATACAGATGGGTCCTTGAGGTCAGGCTGTTTGGAGATCCACAAAAGTTAAGGCCACTGCCATCTGTAGCTCCTTTCTAGTCCCGAGGGAAATGCATAGAGGGAGTTGTGAGGTGCTTATATGAAATAGTGGCCTAGACACTCTGCAGATTGAGAACAAAGTTCATTACCATAAGGAAGAGAAGACAGGGAAGTAAGAAGGACAGAACTTGATAACAAGTGCTTGTTATTTACAAGGCGCACGAAGAACTGGATTTGACATGTACAAGTCATAGCTCAAATCGTAGCTCCAGGACCTCTGCAAGTTAAATCTTTTCCCTGGATTTTCCTCCCATTCTGAAAACTTTAGCAAGATCCTGACCCCTTTCTATCTCTCTTTCATGTTCTCCATCACCATCATCCCAGTATGAGATGGCACACAATTGACATAGCTAAGTGTTTGGGTGGACAAAGGCAAGTTGACTTGTCACATCCAGACTGACCTGATGGCTAGAGTTCTCAAACCATCAGCTGTCAACCCGGGACAATTGTGAATGAACAAACAAAGGACTGGAAATAAAGATAGCCTTATTTTCAGCTGTAGAGTAAGGATTTCTACCCAGGGGTGATAGTTAAAATATATAACAAACTGAGAAGCTAAAGGACCATCCAGCAAAACCTTAGTACCAGAAAAGCTCCCTGCAGCATCAAGTGATGGTCCCTTGGTTGCAAGAAGTGCAGAAATCTTGGTCATGGGGTAGACCAAGCACCTAGTATGATGGGGATAACTTTGGTGGGCTGGCAGGGATGGATATTAACCAAACTGTTTGCAACTATTTTGAGTTGTTCATATTTTGATTTTGTAAATGTTTTAGTTACTTTTCTTGCTGCTGAGATAAAATACCCAATACCCAAAGTTAAAGGAGGAAAGGTTTATCTCAGCTTACAGTTTGAACAGGTTTCAGTTATAGCCCACTTGCTCCAAGGCAGGGTGGCATGGCAGAAGGATATCACAGAGGAGAAATAGTCCATGGGGTGACAGGGCAGGCAGAAGGCAACAAAGCAGCAAAGTAGCAAGTGATGAGTGACAAAAAGCAACCCTCTTTCTGTCCCTTATCTCTTATCCAGGGTACCTATCCTTAGAGTAGGTAGCACTCACATGCTTGGTGGGGCACCTTTCATCCTAGAATTGAATCAATCCCAGCATAATACTTTTGATCCCAGCATCGCACACTGTAGATTCAGCCACTTCCGAAAAGCCCCACTTATGACCTCATGAGGTTTTGGGGTGGGGGGACATCTAGATACAAGTCATAGCATTTTTTAGTACTGCCTTAGCTGAAACTGTCAGATGAGTATCAGACTCGCTCATTCACCAAGCATAACAGACATTAACCTTATCTTCAAAGAGTCGGGCAATGTGCCTGGAGCTGCCTCCTTCTCCTCCTCTTACACTTCTTCTCTCCTCTTTCATCATCCCTTTTTCCTCTTCCACCCTTCACCCTTCTTTAACTGTTGCTTGCTAGGAAAAAAAGGCATGAAAAAAGAAGGAGAAAGAAAGAAAGAAAGAAAGAAAGAAAGAAAGAAAGAAAGAAAGAAAGAAAGAAGGGAAGAAAGGCAGGCATTCAGGCACATTCAGAGCCCTAGTCAGTCTTTGTCCCTCCCCCTTCTAAGTTATTGTACTAAACTAATTTAATTCTCTCCTTAGCCTTAAAACAAAACAAAGTAAAAGCCTGTTTATAATTCAGCCACTGGGTTAAGTAAACAATGGACTCAGACAGGAATAAGGCCCCTCTTCTCCTCCAGCCTTCCTCTTAGGGCAAGATTTGAAGGTTTTCTTCCTAGAGAGGGATTTGTTTCTGCCACATAAAATAATGGGGGACCCAAAGAAGTGATTAATTAGGTCCTGTGTCAAGGCCAAAAGCAATAAAGAACATTCATAGAAAAAAAATTCAAAGCCATTTACATGAAGAAAAAGTTGAATGCAAATAGTTTTTGTAGCTTAACCAGTGCTTCTTGTTTATTCCTTTTTTTCTCAAGATGAGAAAAGCTGGTTTAAGACCTAAAAGACCACACGTGAAAAAAATTCCAAGGAGTGTGATCCCCAGACCAAGTCTGCCTGAATTGTACTCTACTACTTACTGGCAGTGTGAATCTAAGCAAGTAACTGAATATCCCTATTTCTTGATTTTCTCATCTGTAAAATGTGAAAAGGGAATTTGCCCCTACTCAGAGCTGTGTGAGGATGAGAGGAGATTTCACAGCAGGGTGCCCAAAGCATTGCTTAATGAGTATCAAGTGCTCCATGTACTTTCTACTTTCTGTGTTCTGATTCCTGTGTTGGAGATAATGCTAAATGTTTATGAAAACCATCTTCTCTCTACCTCTTAGGCACACAGCTGGATGTTGATACTCAACTTTCCTTCCAGTTTGGTCCAGACATATGGCTGAGTTCTGGCAAGGAAGAGAAGTGAGGTAACACCTGAAGGCCTGAATGGTTAAGAGAGGGGCACTTTTTCTGTGCCCTTTTCAGTAACAGAAAACTAGCAGCAGCTGCATGGAAGGTGTAGGCCCGGGAATGCTGGGTGAAGCGGATTCCCTCCATCCACTGCTGTTCCGCTTTGAACCACAACAAAGGCGAGAAGTGATAGGATGGTTGTTTGTGTAGTAGTTAGCATACCCTGATTGATATGAAGTGAATCTCTTTGCTTGAAAGTTATGTGGGAAGTGATTAGGGATGTTTTTCCTTCTTGTTTCCAGAGGAGTGGCACAGCTTTAAGAAAATACAGGGATCCATCTAATAGGCATTGGCCATGATTCAGTTCTGGCTCTTTCTAGACAGCATGACATATTAGCAAACACATGGGACTTGGAATCAGATAGCTGGAGCTTGGATCTTGGCTCTGTCATTTTCCAATTGTGTGACCTTGGACAAATTTCTTAACCTCTCAACATGTTTCCTCATCTTAAAAATGAGGATGATACAAAATTTAAAATTCACATGCCCTTGGCCAGAAATCATATTTTTAAGGACCCATCCTATAAGAGTACCCTCACAGGTATCCAACAATATATGTAAAAAGATATTTGTTGTAGTATTGTGTGTAATAGCCTGAAGTTAGTTCCATCAGTGAGGGCAAAGCTAAATAATTCATGATATATTCATACTTTAGAATGCCTAAAACTTGTTAACAAATAATAAGATGCACCATATGTGGTGGCATGGAAGGAATTATCCACAGCATATTATTAAATATAGTAGCAAGACATATGATAAAAACTGAATAATTGAATAATTGAAATATTGAATAATTCCATTTATATTCTTTAAATGGCTATATATGTAAATATAGAAGTATATTAAGACAAAGAAAAAACTCTAGGAAAACATAGAACACTAATAATGCATTAACAAAGATGTAGTATACTAATCAGTAATTTGAGATATTATAGTAAGTTATTTTGAGATGGGCAGAAAAACCGAACTAGGTAAAAGAATAAAAAGGAATCTTCATTTTTACTCCAACATTTCTATCTTTTTTTTTTCATGAAAACACTGTAGTTCTTTTACAGTGAAAGAGAAAGTGGTGATAAAAATGGCAAATAGCTCACAGAGAACAGTAGTTAAAAGTTAAACTGAGATAATATAAGTGAAAATTTGGGGGACTTGGCAGTCCTCCAGAAAAACAAGTTATTTTTGAATTATTTTATTCTTCTTGGGAATCCAAACCATACCACATTTAGATGTTTAAGCAATTAATTGAATAACCATGGATCTTTCTAAGGCAATAGTCTGGTTCTCTCTGCTTCCCGTCTTCATTCTGTATCATGTGGCCTTTTCTTAGAAGGTGTTTTCTTTGCCAAGTGGCCCTGCTTCCCACTCCAACTGTAGTCTGACTCTCCTAGGTTATGTCTTTTATGCATTTCATCTAAAGAGGCAGCATCTTATCCAGCAAAATATGGCCTTAATGTCGCTGGAAAATCAGGCACAGTCTTCTTCCAATGTGAGATAATTCTGTTATTAGTCATTATACTTATCTATTGCTAAGGCCATTATGACCATGATGGGGAACCAGCAGAGGGCTAATAAAAAGCCAGGATGCTGGGCCCTTGACAGTCTTGTACAGAGAAGGAGTTTATGTACTAATTCTCTGTTTTCTTGTAGATTCAGTGGTTTGTGAACTAGAACATGACACCGAAAGGAGTAGCTTACTTTGGTCCAGGATGTCTGGGGTTTTTGTGGGGGGGCTTATTCACTTACATGTCTGGTGGTTGATGCTGGTTGTGGGCTAAAAGCATCTATTCCTCTGCACATGGGCCTCAACAAATAGATTATTATTATGGTTTGTATCTGGAGGTCCCCCAAAGCCTCATGTGCTTATAGGTAGGCCTTTTAGGAGTGATTGAATTGTGTGTATGTGATACTGGATCATGGATATATGATACTGGATTAGTCTACTGGGTTTGGGTGATGGATTTAATGGAGAGGGAAGACCCACCCTGACTGTGGTTGGCACCAACCAATAGACTATAGCCTGGATGGAATGAAAGAAAGTGCAGAAGGATGGTGGATGCTTCCTTCCTGCCCTGCCATGGACTGTTTCTCCTCTGTCATGTACCTTGGCTGTGCCACCCTGCCTTGGAGCCAACCAACTGTGAACTGAAACCTCTACAAACTATGAGCTAAAATAAATCATTCCTTAACTTATAGGTGTCCCATATTTTGTCCTAGTAACAAGAGAATAAATTTAAAAATTTTCCAATAGGCTTGATTGGGCTTCTCACAGCATGGTGACTGGGCTCCCAACACAGCATCTAGAGAGGTGTAGCTTTTGATAAATTAGCCTCAGTAGTCATGCACGGTCACTTCCACTACACTGTGTTCATTATGTCAGTCACTAAGTTTTGCTTTGTTTCACTGGAAGCAGAAAAAAAATCTTACCTCTTGATGGGAGTGACAAGGTTTTGTGAGTACATGGGACCAGAAATGTTGCTGTTGCCCTTTTGGGGTGGTATAACCAACCACAGTTTAGAATCTCTGGAGTTCCTCTGATGGAGGAGATGCTCACCCACTTGAAACTTGTGGATTGACTGCTGGTGGAGGTCATTCTGGGTCTTTTTGGATTGATACTTTGAGTTTATGAGTTGTGCTGAGGACTGAGTGTGACTCTGGCTTTTATGGTTTCTCCTGTTTGTTTTTCTCTGACAGGAAAGTCAAGACCTACAGCAGAGAATCTTTTCTCATGTTCCCAGTCTTGCTCCAGGCTGAAAACCTTCCAAATCAAACTCTGCCTTTTACCATTAAAAGATTTCACTGAGCACATCTTCTACCTTTGTGAGGAAAATACCTTCTATTCCCCCACACACCAATATTTGGATCCCAAACTCCTACCAAGTTGATGGCATGGATGCATATGCTTTCTCAGCATTTTGTGTAGGGAAAACAAACCATCACCAAAAGAATCAAAGTGTCTGTTTTAGGGACCAATTAATCTATTTTACTATCTAATTCTCAAGATACCAAAGGTTGAGAATTTGAAGCTGGATGAGATACTTTGCCGTCTTGTTCTCAAAACAGCTTCCTCTGATCTCACACTCTATCTGCAGAGACATCAGGACATTCTAATGCATAACTGACCCTTGAACAACACGAGGGCTAGGGATTCTGGAAATGCACACACACAGGCAAAATCTTTGAGTGTGTCTTTTCACTATCCAAAAACTACTACTAATAGCTAGAAGCCTACCAACAACATAAATAGTCTATAAACTACTTTAAGTAGCCTATTAACTATACATTTTGTACGCTATCTATGTTATATATGTTGAAAAATATGAGAGAACAGTTTTTGTTGTAATGCCCCATTTATTGGAGAGATGAAGTGCTCACCCTGTGATCATTAGTGTCACACAGTGTTTTAAGTGGATACTTACCATCCTTGAGTTCACCTCAGTAGCAACAGGAGGTGACTACAGAATTATTACAATAATTTTGTATGTACTACAATTAATTTTATGCTCTTATGATTTAATACTGCATCTATGTTTGTTTATATTTCTCTCCACTGCAAATGGCACTATGTATGGTCTGTGTTTGTGTGCATAATTTTTATAAATTTTAATTTTTCATAATATATTTATATATTTTATGGCAACAAATGACAAAATAAACTATTATCTAAATGTAATTTATACATCCATGATATATTTAACTTTTTAATTTTTTCATTATTCCTAAGCTACACAATATCTATGCTTTTTCAAAATGTCACAAATAACCAAAATATAATGCACATGTAAGCAGAATCACACAATTCAAAAGCATATTGTTCAAGAGTCAACTGTAGTCTTGATTGTTGTGGCATAGAGCTGGTATGGGGAAGAGACTATCTCCTTCTTGGAGTTGTGTATTTTCTTAATCATCTCAGGCTACTATAAAAATACCATAGGGTTTGTGGCATAAACAACAAACATTATTTCTCATAGTTCTGAAGGCTAAGAAATCCAAAATCAAGATGTCAGCAAATGCATGGTCTAGAGCAGACTCTCTTGCTGGTATGTAGACAGCTGTATTATATTAGAGCAGAGAGAGAAGTAGCAAGCTTTCTCTTGTTTATTCTTACATGCACATTAATCTCATTCAGGAAGGCTCCATCCTTACGAACTAAGTACCTTCCAAGGCACCTTTGCTAACTCCATTACACTGGGTTCAGGATTTCAACATGTAAATATTGACAGGGACATACAATCCAAAACATTTATCTTTTCCAGAATACCGGGTTGCAGTTTCCTATTGTCGGCACATTGTTTTTGCTAATGAGGTGCTCACTGTCCAGACTAAAGGGTCCACAGCCTCCAAAAGAAGCTTTTCTCAAGATAAGAGCAGGTATGCAAGAGAGTTTTAACCCAAAGCTGAGACATTGTCACTTCAACAAGTCTTGTTGCCCAGCCCAGAGTCAAGCCCAGAGTCGGCACATTGTTTTTGCTAATGAGGTGCTCACTGTCCAGACTAAACGGTCCACAGCCTCCAAAAGAAGCTTTTCTCAAGATAAGAGCAGGTATGCAAGAGAGTTTTAACCCACAGCTGAGACATTGTCACTCCAACAAGTCTTGTTGCCCAGCCCAGAGTCAAGAGGCATGGCCGTGGATGTGGTAAGCAGTAAAGACAGGGGGGCAATAATTCAATTGATTCCAGCACCGCTTCTTTCATCTGTCTCCTTATCATTTATTTGTTGTAGAAATTCAATTGTTTGTCCTGTAGGATTCTGATACTTAGGATTTTATCTGATTCCATAACTATAGTGCCATTTGACATGTTTCTCTTTCCTTTTTGTCTCCCATAAACTGGTAGTAAGATGCTTTATCTTACAGGTAATGATTCGTGTTTTATGGGGAGGAACACAGTGTCTCACTGTCTCTGTGTTATTAGTGGCTATTACTGATTATTTCCTATATCCATTACTTGGCAAGATATTAGAAAAAGAATAGTATCATTTCTTCTTCACTACTACCTTCCTATAAATAGAAACATTACCCCACACGGTTATTCATGTTATCTCTTCTGCATGGAAGCAGGATAAATGCTGATTTTTTTCCCTTTATTTATCAGTTCCCATGGTAATGTCTTAGTTCCCTCAGCAAGCTTCCAAGGTATTATCAAATGTTTTTTAAATCTTTATTAGCATATATGTTTAAACATATTCCGGATGTTTTAATACCGTGGTATCAATTCATGAATCTCAAGGGTCAAATTGCCTCTCTTTGAGTTAATTCTTGACTTTCAGACATGACTTTCAGTCTTTGGCCGTGTCTTTGCTGTTAAGGTGACAAGACTTACTAAAGTCATCTTATACATTTTTTGCCTGTCTGTTTTTCCTGTTGTTCTGGAGGATTCCAGAACACTTAAAAGAGCAGCTGCATTGGAGTATTACACTGAAGAGTGATGTCAGATTGGCAGAGGTGTTAAATGAGGAAATGGGCATTAACAAAGGACAAGATTGTGCTTGTTGATAAGACTACAGAGGAGAAAGTGGGTGGTACACACTGAGGAGCAGCTCTGGGGTTTCTCAATTGATGTACTGACATTCCTATTTACCCCTTTGCTGGTCTGACTCCCAACAGACCCTTGACCCTGTGTTCTCTAGGAGCTTTTGACCAGGCCAAGAAACTAGTGTAACAGCAGTTATTGAGTGTAATTAATTCATTCCAGGGCAAGACTGTCTGTGGGCAATGAAACATAGCCTTTAGACCGTAGGGTACTGCTTCATGTTAGAGCTGTGTCCCTGGTTTTTCAGATAACCATTTGCAGATCAGTTCTTCACTCTTGGGTTTTGAACATCTGGTAGCAATTTTCCTGCATTAAATGACTGCTAATTATCCTATACACCACACTTAATTCATGCTTGTTGGCTGGGTAGTGAGTTCACCTACTCACTGTAATTACTCCTTCCCTCACCCCTTTCTTGCCACCCCTTCCTCTCTTATCTCACCTTTCATCTTTAGCGCCACATTACAAAGAATTAGATCTGACTGAACAGAATTCTCTTAGCAATGGCAAGTCTCTGTGGATCACGAGATGAACTTCTAGTTCCCCACCACAAAAGACCACTAATAAGAAAATGAAGGCTTTGGGAAACAATGTCATCTCAGCATTGTGGTGAGCTAAAAAGTGTCACAGCAGGAAGCTGACACCCTGAGATCTAGTACTAATGCTTCTGTTGCCATTTTGCATGCTTTTGATCATGCCATTTAATTTAATATTGCCATTTTTTGCCTTGAAGGCTGAAGAGAATGTACAGTGTATAGCGTCATAATTGTGATACATTCTGATAGATGCATTGTTAAGCAATTTTGTCATTCACTTGCTGTGGTCTGGTGATGCAATCTGGAGACATGGTAAACATGACAGGTATAATACTGCTGCCTACACAGCATGGCATACTGTTGTACAGTAAGCTGTTTTATATATGTAGAAGTACATGTTTACTCTACAAGAGTGATTAAAACATGTAGTTTCATAAATAGGTAAACCAGTAATATTCATTATCGTTACATACTATGTATTGCACGTCATTGTATATGTCCTACTTTTATATAGTTGATGATGTAGTGCGTCTGTTTACACCAGCATCCCCATGTGATAACATATGAGCAATAAATCAGGCTACAATGTTATAACAGCTATGATGTCACACATTAGTAGGAATTTTTCAGCTCCATTATAATCCTCTGTAGTATATGCAATCTATCATTGACTGAAATATCATTATGAGGTGCATAATTATATATTAGTGGAATTAATAAACTATGAACTCCTATTAACTAATCAAGTTAACAATTAAAGCTTTGTGAAATATAATTACATCCTCACAATAAGTGGCAAGAAGAAGAAAATGTCTTCCAGGCATATGAATAATATTATCTGTCCTTTCTAAAAAGTTTTTCATATATTGCCCTACTGGGTATACATACCAAATGGTGAGATAGATTAGATGATTGAAATTCCATCTTATGGGTAGAATTGTGTCCCTGAAAAAACATTCTGAAGCTCTAACATCCCATGTGCAGACTGGGACCTGGTTTGAAAATAAGGTCGCTGCAGAGGTAATTACTTAAGATAAGGTTTTACTAGAAGCATGAGCTCTTCACAGGATCAGTGTCCTCTGACTGAAACTCACAGGAAGAGTTCCATGTGACAACAAAGTCAGAGGCTCGAGAAACACAGCTGTAAGATGAGGAACACAGGAATTGAGGGCCAAAAACTTGAACCTAAGAAGAATCAAGGATCCTTTCATACAGATTTTAGAGGGTTCATGGCACTTTTGACACCTTGGTTTTGAACTTCTCAATAACAGTAATAGAACAAATTTCTGCTGTTATAAGTTACCTACTTTGTAATAATTTATGATTTCTTGGGAACTAATACAGTTCTCATATGTCTGACCTGTATGCTGAGGTTCAAAAAAAGTTTAACTGGAAAATATTAATTTCCAAAAACCCGTTGATTAGTCTTCTAGGCTCTAGGTATATAGCTCTAAACTGAATGAAGTTAAATTTCTACTGAGGATACACAGTTTCTATAAACAAGTATTATGAATTTCCAGCATTCAGGTTTTCAGGTCAGCATTTCAGTCACATCCTCTAAGTAGGAGTTAGTCTAATACCAACTGTGCTCAGACTGCCTGCATGTATGCCTGAGCCTCAGACATATCAGTGACCTCCTTGTGTTTCCCTACATAGTTTACATGTGTCATTACAGCCTTTCTAGCTTTAAGAATGAGACTCTTTCTAGCCTTAAGGGTGACTGAAGTTGATTTAAAATTATCTGTTTCAAGAGCAATTGTTTGTCATGGGGAAACAGAGGAAGAGAAGGGGGAACTCCAGACTGCTAGAAGATTTCCAGTTGTACAAATAGGTATTTGAAGCCCTATAGATGGTTGAGAATCTTGGTGCAGAAAAATCCCTATGGAACACCTGAAGACACTTTTTCATGTACAGAGAATAACAGACAAGGCAGAGAGTGGTTTGACTGCATCCGTCCCCACTTCCCTATCTAGAGAACAGAATTTGGCTTCTCAGCTCCCTGTTGATGGGGCTAAGGGACTTTGTACTTTCATCACTTGAGGGAAAGAAAAGGTAAAATAAATATGTACAAGGACCTTGCCCTATAAATAAAACCAACCATAGCAATAACCTTGAGAGACTTATTTGAAAACCTTCTCCCTCCCACCTTGACATTTTAATGGGGCCGGCAGTTAGAGCTTCGTTGTAAT